>CM040963.1:10525269-10576524 GCA_022985045.1 Macadamia tetraphylla
GAGTTTATACTTGAACCGAACCATACCCAACCCCTATGTCAAGCCTCAACTAGTCTAAGTACTAAGGCAGGCGCAGGAAGAGCAAGCATCGATGCCATCAATGCCTATGGCTGACCTCGGCAGATTCCCTTATGGAGCTAGCTAGAAGTCTAGAACCAATTTGGTGTTTGATTCTGGGTATTCGTAGATTTGTGGACTCTTTAGTTTCGATTTGTGTGACAAACTTATATCGTTATTGCCGACCTTAAATGTCATCTAGACTCTTCTAGAACTTCATCCTAATCCTCCTTACTTTTCTTGATAGATTTTTATCCTTCTATAACTAAAACATTCTCATCCCCTTAGAACCAAGGAGTTCAACAAGAGTTGGGATAAGGAATTCTTGCATAGGACGTGGGTAACACTCTAGATATGATTAAGAGGCCTCTCACACAATTTAGAGGATATGAAAAGGAGTTTGGATGATCTTTTGAGAGTTCTCTTAAGTTCTAAAAGCCGGCACAAAGAAGATTATGTTTGAGTTTTTACAAATTTTTGTAGCAGTTGTCCAGAGTTGAACCCCTTCAAACTTGAGTTTGTTCTGCTCCAACCATCTTTTCTTCTTTCAAATTGTAGTAAAACCTGACCATTTGAATCAATTTGATTGCTTTTCCAATGATACAGATGTATTTAAGTAATTGTTGCTCTATCAGATCACAATGAAAAAATGAAATTTTTGTCTTTCTTCTAAACGAATTCGAAAGTTGAGGATTGGTAAGTCTTATATCTTTTGTCTTAGATTTCACTTAATTTCGTTGAGTATACATTCAGTTTTTCTCTAATTAGGGATGTACGTAATTGTTAATGCGAGATTCCGTTCCTGAGCCAAAGTCTGCAACTTGAATTCTCTCCAGAACAGTGATCTGCACCACACATGTTAGAAACTAGCCTGGAATCCCCTCTAGAAAGAAGGCTCTGATGCCAAAGTTAGATTCAGAAAGTAGGAAAAGCTATACTGGTTCCTTCTGTTACTGGTTGCTCACCTTTCATCTCTGTTGCGTGCTCCTTTTATAGTAATTCTAGCCCTCTTCTCATTGGCTGACCTATCCACTTGTGGCTGAGCTGGGTATCTTCATAACTGTTAATTTAACCATAGTTTATCTTGATCATAGACTGGTTAAATAACTGTTTGGGTTGTGCTAGTTAAGAACATGTTCTAGACCAGGGGACAATCATGCTAACATGGATCTTTATCTTACGATCACAGCCATGGTTGAGTAATTGGCCTTTATGCAATCGATCCTCGTGGTCGAATCCGCTCTTCCTGAGCATGGAGCTTGGTTTGGTGTTTGACCGACCAATGACCATTTTTACTCCTAGGTTGTGGCATATTATTATGGCATATCAGTAATTATTGTCGGACTGGACAATTACAATGTGCCATATTTTCAAAGATGACTCAATAGTTTTCTTTTGGTTTTTGTTTGAATTGACAAAAAAATCTGGACAGATAATGAAATGGCCAAACTAACCTATTTTTTATTCCTTCCTTGTCCCTTTCCTAATTACGAATTTTCCATTTTATTTCTTTGTTATTTGTCTCAACATGTTTGACAATATTATTACATAGATAATACAAAAATAAATAAAAATCGAATTTAATACCAAAAGGGAAGAAAAAAATTGAGGAGGGAAGGGGAGGGGAGGGGAGGGGAGGGGAGGGGAGGGAAAGGGTGGGGGGGGGGGAAGGGTTCTTGTATCTTAGCCATGTGGATGGTTCATATAATCAAATCTCAAGTTGTTGCTTTTTAACCTATGCTAGCCATATGCAAGAGTTTATTTATGCTGAAATTCTATACATGGGGTAGGAGAGGGTGGATCTACTTGGATTTTACATTTTTGTCTCACAAATGCTACCATGTGGCAGTTATAATATCACGCGTTGGCTTAAGATGTTCTTCTGACATGAACCTTCCTAATATATGGCGGATCATCCATTTTTATTTTTTGATAAAACTTTAGATATTTACTTCATCTACTGTTTTTGAAAATTTTCCTCTTCTACTAAAGATGTTGTTTGACTAGGGTTTTAAAATAAATGATGACGGAAATGGTCAGTGTCAATTTCTATTTAAATCAGATAAGAACTGATTTGACTCGGTCTAAAAAACCCCTAAGGCTGTGTTTGGTAGTTAGAAGAAGAAAAGAAAAGCAAAGAAAATTATACAAGATTCTATACGATTTTCTCTTCCATAAACTTCTCTTTACGTTTGGAACACTCCCAGATAAAAAGAAGATTCTCATTAAAAATTTTAAAATCACCTCGGGAAACTCGTTATTTTCTATCGCGTCCAAAGAATTATTTCGACTTTCAAGCTATGTTTGGTAGCCAAGAGAAGAAAAGAAAAGAAAAAAGAATTTAGAAAAGAAAAGAAAAGAAAAGAAAAGAGAAGAAATGGTGAGAAAATAAAAAGAGTATATATGTTTGGTTATCAAAATAAGAAAAAAAAAAAAAAATTCAAATTTTTTAAATTTTAAGAGAGAGATAGACACATAGGAAATCATTGTGTAATCATTTTTATCTTATTATGTTTTCATATTTACTTATGTTTTCTTGTGTTTTTGGTAAGAAAATCTTTGGAAGAATAAAAAAACATTTCAACAATTCAGAAGAGGAATTTTAAATTTGAAAAAGGGAATCTTCTTGTGGGTGAGATGACTTACGTTTTTTATTCTTCCTCACTACAAATTAGCGTATTCTTCCAACAAGCACCATACCATTGTGGCAACAATGCACCTTCAGCAAGCAAATGATCGGAGCATGAGAGAGTCTAAAAGGAGGGGAAAAATAAATTCTAGGGTTGCATATGAATATATGAGCTTATCTGCAAACCGATACTCTATTTTGGAAAGAAAGAAAGAGACTGGAGAGGTTTAGGTTTTCTAAGGCTCACCCACTTCTGACTGGGAGAATATGCTATGCAATCGGAAGTTTTTGACGAAGCAGAGGAAACCTTCACATCATCTGTAGCCT
This sequence comes from Macadamia tetraphylla, assembly GCA_022985045.1. Classification (NCBI taxonomy): domain Eukaryota; kingdom Viridiplantae; phylum Streptophyta; class Magnoliopsida; order Proteales; family Proteaceae; genus Macadamia; species Macadamia tetraphylla. The sequence continues at coordinate 10,528,283 of CM040963.1, forward strand.
GCTCGAGAGATTTATGGAGTAAAGAAGACGGACCAAACGACAGATCCTTCTGAGCACCCTCAGAAAGAAAAGCCCCAATACGATTATCAAATTCATTCCAAGCCACATCCTCTTTGGACCTGAAAGATTCATTGCAAATTGAGCTTCGGCTTTAGATTCCACAGATGTGGGTTTTGTCTTGAGAAGAAAAGTGAAATAAAAGTAGATATCATTCCAAAGCCCAGGCAATTAAATCCCTCTTTACCTCTTTTTTTTTTTTTTTTTCCCTTGTGTCTTGGGAAATCAGAAATGCAGCCAAAAGCCCCTTTCCAGTCGGCTCAATCACTTCTTACTCTTCATATGCAATAGAAGGCTTTGATTCTTCGTTCATTGTCTCGATACTCAAAACCGTTCAAGCCCCCATAACAGAATATCGGTTGTTCCATCTTCAGCCATTCCCAATGAAGGTCTCTATGCTTTGGAGATTGTAAATAAGAGAAAGAGAAAGAGAGAGAGAGAGGGACAGCAGTAGTTGTTCAACGGTTTTTATTCTATTTTTTATTTTTTCTTTTCCTTTCTAATCAAACAACCAAACACAATAAATGTAATTTTTTCTTTCTTTTCTTTTCTCTTCTTTTCTTGATTCTGAATTTCTTTTCTTTTCTTTTCTTTTCTAGGTTACCAAACACAGCCTAAAATCAGTATGGTAGAAGAATAACTAGGCTTGTTGAAAATGGGGATCAATGAGTGGTTTGTGAACTCGATATCCAAAATAAGATCGGACAAAGCTGATACTGGGTCGGACAAGAGTATCCTTACTTTTACTTTTAAAGCCATTTTTGACCATTTTAAGTAATGATCCATGATACGGAATCGGTAGAGGCTAATACTGATTCGATTTGGCCAATTTCAACTGAACCCATCCGATTCCTCCAACCATGTTAATGATTGCTGATTTCAATTCCCGATTTTGAAACTAGATGGAACCCTTAGGCCCCGTTTGTTTGATGGGGAGTATGAGGTGGGCGTGGGTCCCATATGGTAGAGGGGTGAGAGACTGAACAGGAAAATAGAGGAAGGTTATTGTAGCATCCCACCCCATTGTGTTTGGTTGGGAGGATGATTTCTGGCTGAGGAGAGATAATACTATCCATTCCATTTATGAGAGAGAGAGAGAGTGAGGAGAACAAAGTGCAATGAGGGAAAGAAAAATGCATCCAAATGTCCCAACCATTAAAGCTTATGGATAGGGGATTTTTCCGAGCGTCCTTGTTAGGCTTAGTCATGGATCTCTAATTTTTTCAATTCAAGAGGTGTAAGGACAGAGGCCTAAGTTCGACTCTTACTAAGCACACTTTGGGCTACTCACACGGGGGTATTTAGTGCTCTTTATTGTTTTCAGTAAAAGTTGAATGGTTTTTATTCAACCTTGGTATGACCTGATCCATGTGGTTATGAGATCAGTATGGATCTTTGGATCAGTCAGGCCAAAGACTTGAATACCTGTTTTTAGCAAAAAAAAAAAAAAAGACCAAGGAGTATCATTCATATCTTCCCATTCATTCAAATAGCTGAAAAAAAAAAAAAATCAATTCCCATTTTGATTCTCAAAGGTTCTCTTCTTTCCTTTTCTATTTCTATTTCTATTTCTCTTCCCTCTTTGCAAAAAACAAAAACAAAACAAAAACAAAAATAAAAACAAAAACAAAAGCAAAAACAAAAAATCAATTTCCATTTTGATTCTCAAAGGTTTCTTCTTTCCTTTTCTATTTATATTTCACTTCCCTCTCTCTTTCTCTACGCAAAAAATAAAAAATCTATCCTCCTCTAAAGTGTAAACTGAAAACCAAGGTTGTGGGAACTGTGTTTCGTTACCATTTCTTCTCTTTTCTTTATTTTTTTATACCATTGCACCGCTGATGTGTTCAGGTCTTCACCACGCTGCTATAGCAACTACTATTTCGATTAGCCCCTTCCTTGGGAAGCGTGAATTCGCTGCCTCCTACCACTTCCCTTCACTGCGAGCCACGTACTTCAGGTTAGTCCTCTTCCCATGATCAACATGTTGATCTTCGTGATCTGAAATATGGGTTGTTACTTCTTCTACCCACGATCTTCTCCACCATTAGCTGTTTGAAACCCACGCTTCTTTCCCACGAATTAAACATTAAAAATGGGTTAGCGTTTCAACGGGCTCTCAACTCCCAAGATTCATCCAAAATTCGTCTTTTTTTTTTTTTTTTTCTATTTCTATTTCTATTATTGATTCCATTGAAACGCTAGCCCGTTTGTATTGATAGATTTTGGGAGTTAAGAGCCCACGAGATATTAGGTTTAGTTTTAAGGGATGGGATTTAGAGCAAACAATTTTAGAATTACCAGATTTCTAATCAAGTCGTTACTTTTTCCGACTTAGTTTTCACAAAGTCTCATGGATTTGATGGGACTCTAGTAGGAAAATTGAAGAAAAGTCGTCAATAATTAATTTTATTGTTCAGTTCGTGGGAAAAGAGAGTGGGTTTCAGACAAGTAATAGTGGAGGAGATCTTGGGTAGAAGGAGGAACAACCGATATTTCAGATCATGAAGATCAACGTGTTGATCACCGGAAGGGGACTAACATGAAATAGGTGGCTCGCAGTGAAGAGTAGTAGGAGGCAGCAAATTCCCACTTTCCAAGGAAGGGGCTACACGGAATAATGATTGCTGTAGCGGCGTGGTGAAGACCTGAACACATCAGCGGTGCAATTTGAGACAGCCAGAAGGAATCCTAGAAACTCTTAGTCTTTTTTCATTGTAAATTATGTAACCAGTGAAAGTGAAAGTGAAAGTTGTTGCGGTTGGAGTTTTGAAAGTATTTGGCACGGCAGGGCCAGGGGCCTGGCTTCTATATCTCTCTCCCCCAAAATAAGGGTCATTAAAGGGAGATGGTTATCCTCTGTTTTTCTTATCCCTGTTTTTCCTTGTTTTGCTACCTGCAGAACATGACACGTGGACAATTTTAAGACCAATGCACCGGATGTAATAATCTTCACCTAATCTTGACCATTGGTCTTAAAGTTGTCCACGTGTCGTGTTCTGCAAATAGCAAAACAAGGAAAAACAGGGATGAGAAAAATAGAGGATTTTTTTTCCATTAGATACATCCATAGAGTCTGAAAGTGAAAGTGAAAGTGAAAGTGAAAGTGAAAGTGAAAAGTGAAAAGTGAAAGTGAAAGTGAAAGTTGTTGCGGTTGGAGTTTTGAAAGTATTTGACACGGCAGGGCTAGGGCCTTGGCTTATATATCTCTCTCCCCCAAAAAAGGGCCATTAAAGGGAGATGGTTAGATACATCCATAGAGTCTGAACTCTCCTTTCTACCTAAGAAAGTAGAATATGTTGAACTTGATTTCGAGTACAAGAGATATTTAATCCAATCTTCTTGTTGCACGATTGAATTCATGTCAATAGAACAATCCTCAGGATATGGATTCAATGATACTACTTCTTGTTGGGCTGCTAATGGCCTGCCTAAAAAGAACATCTCTCTCTCTCTCTCTCTCTCTCTCTCTCAACCAACACAAATCAGTTGCAAATTAATAAGTGTGTTGATATATTGACCTTTCAGAATCCTTGCTAGGAGATGCATGAGCGTGGAACCCCTTAACCTCTGTGTGTTTGTGTATGTTTCCAAAGTAGCATCTGTAGTCCCAATATCAAGAATTAACTAATATCTTGTATGCACAATTTAATAATGCCAGGGGCGCAATTAGGTGTTTGTTATGGAATAGAAGGCAACAATTTACCATCTCCACAAGAAGTTGTTGATCTCTGCAAATCCCAAAACATCACAAGAATGAGAATCTATTCTCCAAATCAAGCAACTCTCGATGCCGTCAGAGGCTCCAACATTGAACTGGTATTGGGTGTTCCAGATCAGACATCCAAGGCATTGCAAGCAGCAATTCCACTGCAATTGAATGGGTCAAGACGAATGTGATAGCCTATTTTCCTAGTGTTAGATTTCGATATATTGTTGTTGGCAATAACTTTGACTCCAATTACTAGTAGCAATTCCCAGTTCGTTCTCCCTGCAATGCAGAATATTCATGATACACTTAAATCACAAGGCCTAGAGAACCAAATCAAAGTGTCCACAGCTGTCAGTATATTCAGTACTGGGTTCTTTGGTTCCTCAAACCCTCCCTCTAAAGGTGCATTTAGGGATGATATAAGTTCCTTTATAAAACCTATTATCCTCTTCCTTGTCCAAAAAGGGTCACCACTACTTGCAAATCTATCTCCCTACTTCAGTTACAATGCTAACCAAGTAGGACCAAGTAGGCATCAGTCTTTCCGATGCTTTGTTTACATCTCAATCAGTTATGGTACAAGATGGTAAGTTGGGATATTGAAACCTTTTCGATTTCATGGTGGACATGTAGAAACGCAACCTTAAAACGATGCAGAAGATAATGGAAAACAAAACAAACAATGCACACAGATTTTACGAGGTTCGGCAAGGTTGCCTACGTCCCCGGTGAGATGAGATCCTGCTTCACTATCAATGGAGAATAGGGTTACAATGCTCGTCCTCACACCTCTCAGTATTGCTTGCATTACAGAGAAAGAAACCCTCGCTACAAATATATAGCAAAAAAAAACCTTAATCTGGATTAAACTACAATTGCCACCCTAATCTGGATTAAACTACAATTGCCTTCAAATAAAAAATTCGAGCGGGGGGCTACGCCCCCTACACCTCCTGCTATGCAGGGGGGCCTCCTGTCCCCCTTGCAACCCCCACGGCCCGCTAACCGGCTAGCGGGACCCGTCCTTCCTGTCTAGGTGCTGCACCAGTACTCCCTGGATTAAACTGCGACGGAATACAAGACATCATACACCAACATGACACTTTGTATTAGGCTCTGGAGAAGGTGGGAGGCTCAACCGTCAAGATTGTTGTATCAGGGAGTGGTTGGCCAACAGTAGGAGGGATTGGAGCATCTAAAGAAAATGTAAGGGCCACGAACTAAAATCTGATTCAACAGGTGAAGAGTGGAACTCCAAAGAGACCCGGAAAGGCCATAGAGACTTACTTGTTCGCCATGTTTGATGAGAACAAAATGAATGGTGAACTAGAGTCGGCACGACATTCAGGCTTATTTTGCCCAAATAAAGAACCCAAATATGCAATTAATTTCAGTTCGGTTCATACAAAAATCATTTCATCCGAATCAAATAAGCCATATTGCTTCAATTACTACATCACCATGCGTCTCCTTTCTCCTCTGTAACATCTAATTATAAGGCCAAAGATGTAATAGTGAAATAGGTCCCTCATAAGTTTATGTAGTTGTCAGGGGCTAGAGAATATATCTATTGTGAATATGTTGTGAATGGTTTTATAGATATTGGACGAAGTTTTCTTTCAGAAATTCATGCTATCCATTTTTCTGGAAACCCAAACTTTCTGAGAGTGGAAAAAAGAAAATCCCATGATATAGAGTCGAAAGCTTTCTGAATGTCAAGCTTGAGATCCATTCCACCTCCTCTGACTGGAGAGTGCATCAAGTAATTAATTAATTCAGAGGCTAGACTGATGTTGAAGGAAATAACTTTTCCCGTTTAGAAAGCGCCCTGCTCTTCAGAGATAAGGCGAGGAAGCAAGAGGGACAATGTCAAGGCTAGGAAGAGGAGAAGGTGAGTGTAGATTCTCTCCACACCAATGGTGTAAAGAAATTCGGTCCATATACTCCTCCATGTATTAAACTTTTCCCTTGTATTTCAGTCATAAAACCAAAGCTAAGGTGTGGGAGTAGCACTTCTCAAAGCTTTATTGGTGTGCTCTGCAGAATTGTTTTTATGGTGAAATTTACCTGATGATTGAATAGATAAATCTAGATAACAAGGCACAAAGTTAGGATGCTGAATAAGTTGCAATGAGAAGGAAATCACACTGGATGATTTTTCAGTATATCCAGCAAGTTTGAGAAAAAACTAGGTTGTTTTTGTTCCAATTTGGAGATTTTTTGGGTTGTATATGTCTTGTTTTTTCTGTAAGGGTCTACATAATTATAATTGGTTTATATCCGTAATGGTGTAGGGTTTATCTGGAATCCATTATATATACAAGGTAAAATTGTAATTGTCTGGGATTAGGGTTTTAGTTTCCTTATATATTGTCAAACCTAGATACAAGCGAAGTGAAATCACTTTATGAGATGAAGAGTGGTGTAGAGATCTTTTTCAGGTTTAGTGAAAAATCTCAAGTTTTCTTCGCATTCATGTTAAACCATGTTAAATTACTTCTATGTGGTTGTTTTCTTGGTTTTCTTCCTCGTGGTTACACGTTCATCCTTACACTTGCAATCAGTTTCGCCCCACCCCCTGCTCCATGGATGATGGGCCAATCTCTCGATCTTCCTCTCTCTGCATTTCACGGCAATTAGGTGTTCTAAACTCGTCCTACGATTTCTCACATTATTTCCGATATCTTTAATTGTACCTTATTCTCTCTCTTTTCTCAAATGGTGGCACCATTTTAGTCTTCCTCGCATGGATCTCCTCGATAAAGTTCATTCAGTTTCTTCCATTTTATTTTATTTTATTTTATTTATTTATTTATTTATTTATTTTTAATTTTCGGAGCTGAATATGAGAATTCCTTGAGGCATGTCTTTGGAGGATTATGAATATAAACAATTTCTTCTTGTTAAAGAAGGAAATTGACGAAATTTTCTGTAAGTGCTATAAGATTGACAAACTTTGTCTTCTCTACTTCTTCTGCAATAAGCTCTATCCCTTTTCGATCACTTGACCAACTTCTCGGTTTAGGAGTTTCTAGAGCCAGTCAAGTGGTTGAATTTTTTCCAGCAATCTATTCCGAGATTGTGGGGTGGGGTTGCAGAAGAAATAAGGAAGATGAGGACACAGGAAGATACACTATTTCGAGTAGCCTTTTTAGTTTAATAAAATCAAACCAATTTTGAGTGATCTTATAATTGTCCCAAAAAAATTTCCTGTCAGAAGAGTCCCCATCGGCCATCCGTAAGAGAGGCTTCACCAAAAAAGTCAGTAAAGGCAACCAGAAAATGTGTAGGTGGAAGAGTGTTTGACCCGGCAGGGCTGGGGCTGGGGCTATGGAAGCGCTTTATCTTTCCACAGTCTCTACCCACATAGAGTCTATAACTCTTCTTCTTCCTCTTTTTCCTCTTATTCATATGCAGGAAGGAAGAAGCAGTCCTCATATAGGATATGGATGCCACACTGCTACTTTTTGTTGGGCTGTTAATGGCCTTCCTAAACAGAACAGGTCTCTCTCTCTCTCTCTCTCTCTCTCTCTCTCTCTCTCTCTCTCTCTCTGCTATGATCACATCAAACTAATTTTGAGTCAATCTAATGCAGGGGCACAAACAGGTGTTTGTTATGGAATGAATGGCAACAATTTACCATCTCCACAAGAAGTTGTGGATCTATACAAATCACAAAACATCCGAAGGATGAGACTTTACTATCCAAACCAAGCAGCTCTCCAAGCCCTCAACGGCTCCAACATTGAACTCATATTGGGTGTCCCAAATGATGCCCTTCAAGCCATAGCCAACAGCACTTCCACTGCAAATGACTGGGTGCAGACTAATGTGGTAGCCTACTCGTCTACTGTAAAATTCTGGTACATCGCCGTAGGCAATGAAGTCAGTCCTGTAAATGGCAATTCTCAATATGTAAACTACGTTCTCACCGCCATGAAAAACATTCACAGTGCAATTTCAGCAGCTGGCTTACAAATCACAGTGACCACAGCTGTTGAAACTGGACTCCTTGGGACCTCCTACCCTCCATCCCAAGGTGCATTCAGGTCAGATGTGAGTTCATATATAGACCCAATTATATCTTTCCTTTCCGGAAACGGGGCACCACTACTAGCAAATGTGTATCCTTACTTCAGTTACGAGGATAACACAGGTTCCATCTCTCTTTCCTATGCCCTTTTTACATCCACATCAGTTGTGGTGACAGATCAATACAGTAGCCTTGGATACAAAAACCTGTTTGATGCCATGGTCGATGCTCTCTACTCTGCTCTGGACAAGGCAGGTGGTTCCAGTGTTGGAATTGTTGTATCGGAGACCGGTTGGCCAACTGCAGGAGGTACCTCAACAACAGCAGCAAATGCAGAGACTTACAACAACAATCTGATTCAACATGTGAAGAATGGCACTCCGAAGAGGCCCAAAGCCATAGAGACTTATCTGTTTGCCATGTTCGATGAGAACCGAAAGAGTCCAGAGGCAGAAAAGCATTGGGGACTATTCACTGCAGATAAACAGCCCAAATATGAAATTGATTTCAGTTCTTCAGTTCCTACAAATAGCACTCCATCCGTAGCAGATAAGCCATATTGCCTCAATTACTATATCACCGTGCATTTCCCTTCTCCTCTTTAACATCTATTCCGTGGTTGAAAGAAACTTGTAATCCTCCCCCCACATGTTCTTCTTGCTTATCAAAGTCTATGCAACTTTACTTCTTCTTAGATCTTTGATTTAGTCAATGAAAGCTGATGAGGCCTTTCCAGGAAGGAAGATTTGTGTTTTAATTTCGACAATAGAAGAACACAAGAAAGTGAGCAAAATGCAGGACAAGTTACTGTATTTTTTTTTTTTCCGTATATTTTTCTCTGTTCTTTTAAAGCCTCTCTCATCTTTTTTGTTTTAATGAGTTGGGTGGATGGTGGATTGAAGAATCGGATCAAATCCTCCACGATTGGTATTGACCTTGAGCGATTTCGACTTTGGGTCAATCCTGTATCGATATCATTGTACGGATTAACGGGAAAAAAGGCAAATAAAAATTTTATCTTTTAAAGAAAACAAGGGGTAAATCCATCCGATTCAAGCTGATACAGGTTGATCCGGATTGATATCTGCCTTGCCAGATCCCAAGTTCTTAAACCTGTGGTGTCCATAGATAAGGTAGGACTAGGGGTGTCAATCGGTCGGGCCGGGTCAGTCTCGGTAAGGCCTAATCGGGCTCGACCACTTGAAAGCCTTGCAATGTGAATGCCTATTTAAGTAAACGGGCCTAGGTTTGAGGGACATGATACGGTTTATAATCGGGCCGGTTGGTGTCAGATTTTAATCGGACTTCCTTAATCGGGCCTTAATGGGGCTACAGACCTATTTAAGTCTAAAAAGGCTATAAAATGGCTTTACACATGCCTATCTTAAAATTCTATTCTTAAGTAGGTTGTGATTATGGTTGTTCTTTTTTTTTTTTTTTAAAGAAGAGATTATGACCATTACAACTTACAAAATAATGTTTAATTAAATCAAATCTTACTACAAAGCAAAGGGTAAGATGTGGTTCATAAAGTAAGAAGTGTAGAAATGTAGAGATAGACTTGGAGATGAATAAGGAGAGCAAAGAGAAGCAAAAAATGTGGTTCTATTGCCTATTAACTTCTATTTAAGAAAAATCAAAAGAAAAAAAATAAAAAAGAGAGAAAAAAAAAGGTATTGTGGAGAAGAAATAGGAGAAGGAAGAAGAAAAAAAAGGAGAAAAGAAATCAAGGGTTCAAACGATTTTCAAGGTAAGAGTTTTTAGCATGATTTAATTAATTTTTATGTTCTACTTGGGGGATAGATCAAAATTTAAAGGTATGAGAATTGGGATTATGAGTTTGAGGAGAGAGAAAAAAAATAAGATTTTGATATGTTAACAGTATTTTCTGGGTCGGACAAAAGAATAGCCCAAAATTATTTGTATTATTAAATATAGTTTGAAATTATTTTATAATTTGAAATAATTATTGGGAGTACATACATGTGTATACGTGACATCCTAAAATGTTCATTAAATTCAAAGTTGATTTGTTATACTGAAAAATTCATGTACTTAGATGGGTCACTGTCAAGGAAGTTTTCTATACCCAAGAATGAGTGTAGTGACGAGAAATATAGACTTCAATTTTTATTCGATCTTTTCTGTAAGAAGTGTTATGAGTCTTCTACATTTTTGAAAACACTGAAAGTGATTTGAGTTTGGGAAAGTGGATTAATGATTTTCTCAAATTTATTGGACATAATTTATTACAGTCTGAAGACCGTCTTTGAGGGGAATTGATACTTAACCTAAGAAGGTTATTTTGATATTATTTTCATATAAGACTTATAAATATGAGTTAGGTTTCAATATATCTAATTTCAACTTATTTAGAATTCCAAAGGTATTTATTTTTTATTTTTCTATGGCAATAGGTAGAATAGGTTAAGGCAGAATTTTGCGAACAACTTCAAGGTGAGTTGAACCTCTACTCTAACTTGTTTATTTTTATAGTGTTATTCAAAAGAGAATTTTATGAACACTAGTTCTATTCTTATAATGCCCCACCTTTCGTAAAGAAAATATGGAGGTTAACTGTCCAAGGATCATGTCTCTTAGGGTTAAACCATGAATCAATTGAGTGATAAATTATAAAAAAAAAAGTTAAATATATATATTAAACACAAACCTTAGAATAATAATAGCGAAATTCTTCAAATTAATAATTAAAAGTCATAAAAGTCTGCAATATCATCCACAATCAATTAATCCTTTAAGAGAATTATTACATCTATAATTTAAATCTATAACAACAGAAGTATTCAAATTAATAATTAAAAGTCATAAAAGTCTCTAATATCATTCACAACCAATTAAATCCTTTAAGAGAATTATTATATCTATAATTTAAATCTCTAAGACAAATAATAAAATCTAGCATCAACTAAAATAGTAAATATTCTGCACATCCCCATCAATCTTTTGGTTCTCACCACTAACCAACATGTCAGAGTGCTCTCTATCTAGGGAATGATTTGGGTAAGTTCTTGGAAAGAAACTAAGCAAGTAGACCCACATACAATATCCACAAGTTTGAAAACATCGGCATAATGCAATAACACATGTAATAATATATTAAAGGGTAATTTACAGCGCCACCCCTTGGAGAATGCCATTATTATAGGGACACCCCCTCTCTTTCACCAAATTAAACTCAGACCCCCTACCGTCAGTCTCTATTAAGTGATGCTATGAAATGACATTTAACCCTTATAAGTAAAACACCTTATCTTATTATCCCAAAAATACCCTCTCTTCACACGTATACCGTTTCATTATCTCTATCATCTCTCTCCATGGCGATGCCCTTGAAATTGCAGAGTCTTGAGCTTTCCTTCATTACGATAATAGCTATCGAAGGCATAAGAAGGAAAGAAATCTATGCAAAAGTGCAGCCAAATTAGGGAAAACAAAGCAGAGGCGAAATTCTTACCAAAGCTTGTAAATCCTGAAAACCGAACAATCAATCCATCCCAATTAAGAACTATGATCAATACATACAAGATCATATAAAGAGGGGAAAACCAAGACAAAGAGACAAGATTCATGCCAAAGCTTCCAAATCCTGAAAACCAACAGGGAAAAGAGAAGGTCTTCTTCATCAAATCAAAAATGGAAGGAAAGAGATCTATGCAAAAAGTACAGCCAAAACCACATCCAAAAATGAAAGGATGAAGAAGCCTGCTCCGCGAGTCGCCGCAAGTCCCTCCACGGCTTCGTTCGTCGTCGCTGCCGCTGTTCTTCAATTGCCGTACTTGCATCTGCATGAATGAAATCTTTGTCTTCTCTCTCCTTATTCTCTATACCACCGATCTTCCCATTCCCCATTTGATCTGAAGCTTTTATCACAGCAATATCCTTAGAGATGATCGGAATCAGAGCCGAGGTGAAGGAATCTCTGTTGTTGCTACCGCCGTAGTCGCCGGAAGGGGGTTCGTAGCCGCTAATCTGAAAAGCCTTGAGGAACGCCGGAAGGGTTGTGATGAAATCCGCCGTCGTCGCCTTTGCCGGAAGGGTTGTGATGAAATCAATTTGGAGATTGCAAGTATCGATCTTGCCATAACCCCATGTCTTTAGAAGCTCCGGCGTGATTCCTTCCATGTCGCCATCTATCATCGCTTTGCTCTTCACGGAGATCGATTGCCTTGCTCTTCTGGAAAGAATTTTTTGACCTTTATTTCTCTTGCAACCAATAGAAATATAGAACCTATCGTTAAGTTTGAGCGGAGGATGAGAAAAATTAGATAGAAAACAGAGAGAGAGAGAGAAAAAAAAAAAGCGTGAGCACGAGTTGCAGCAACTCCAACTGGAAGAAGCTCAAGAGCACATTAAGCGAAGGAAAAATATTCCAAAAAAAAAAACTAAACTGAGAGGTAATTGAACTGAAATTGGGTATTTGCTTTCTTCCCCAACTCATCGAAATCTCTCAAGGCCATTTCTTCCCAACAAGGAAGGAAAGGAAGAATTCAGAACCCAACAACGGCGCGGTGCTCTTCATGGTAAGCCCTGCTCTTCCAAAAGTTCGATGGCACGCTGCTCTTCACGGAGATCGATCGCGCTGCTCTTCACGGAGATCGATCGCGCCTCTTCACGGAGATCGATCGCGCTGCTCTTCCAGGAGATCGATCGCCCTTCCGGAGATCGATCGCCGCTCTTCATGGAGATCGATCGCCTGCTCTTCACGGAGATTGGGAATGGGTTAGGTCTCAATTTGGGGAGCAGGTATAATACCGTAAATGGGTATTTTAGGTAGTTAACATTTAGAAAGGGTATTTTGGTATTAAAAGAAAAATATAATAGATGACATCGACATATAAGGTATATTCCATAACTGTGTGACGGTAGGGTGCGAGTCTAATTTGGTGAAAGTGAGGGGGTGTTCCTATAATACTGGCATTCTCCAGGGGGTGGCGCTGTAAATTACCCTATATTAAAATCAAATATGAAGTATTTATGATAGTTTACAAGGTTCAGCTATTCTCAGTCATGTCCGTTTAATTAATTCATTTACTTTGTTCTTTTGGTTCCCCACTCGCTCTGTGGCTTGTACATATGTCATCCCACACTCTCTGTGACCAATGCATATCTTGACATCTAAGTGGCAATTAAAAGCCAAGGTCTCTTAGATGCTCTATATGCTCTATGGCTTGTTCATATGTCATCTCACACGTTCTGTGGTCAATTCGTATCTTAACATTCAAGTATCTGAACATTATACATAATCCTCTTAGATGCCCCACATACTCTGTGGCTTGTACATACGTCATCCCACACGTTTTGTAGACAATGTATATCTTAACATCCAAGTAGGTCATTAAACAAAAAAGGAGGATGAATCCATAGAATGTCCCACACGTTCTGTGGACAACATTTGAACCCATGGTCCATACAACTTACATCATTTCTTGGTCCTAAAATTCCAAGTGTCAAATGTTATGGATCCCATTCATTATTTTCATCATTTAAATACACATGTGATGGAGCAAATAACTAAGTGCAAATTTTACCACATGCAATAACACATAATTTTAAGAACTTCACAATTCATTTCTCATTCGTAATTTAAATTATACACTTTATCCCATACACACACATCATGTATTAGAGTATTTAAAGATCATTATGCTAACATATAAAGTAATAAAAAATTTACGAAATCAACTCTTACACATCCAATACTACACATGATTATGTAAGGAGCCCCTAATTCATATACTCACAAAGGAATGAAGCAAGATAATAAGAAATGCTAAATCATCCTCTAAATAGATAGTTTATGATAGGACAAATTTTGTCAAGTCAATAACCTAATTTAATCCCTAAAATCATGAAATCAAAATAATGTCTAATTAAATTAAAAAGGAACAACAAATCAGCCCAGATCATCATAAAACTGTAATGGGATAACTTAATCAAGTGAATGTATCAAAATAGCCCCTACAAATTATAGATTAGCGTAGACAAAATTTACTAAGTGGAACATAAAACAGTCCCTAATCATCAAAATCAAGGTGATATATATTTGATTCAAATAGGAACGTCAACAACCCTTATATTATTAATAGGAATAATACATAACATGAAACATTTAGGAAGAAATGGATTTAATTAACTCATAATACTAACAACTCCTAAAATCATTGCTAAAATATTACCTAACATAGCACTTAACAGCTCCTTAAAATCGAATTCAAAATAGTATAGTATAGATCAAGGGTGAGTACCAATAAGCCTCCTAACATATATATATATATATATATATATATATATATATCAACAAAGTCTTAAAAAAAAAATATTAACATACATAGGTACACCAAAAAAATATTATCATGCAAATATACAAGAGAGATAATTAGTAGAAAAAAAAAATACATGCGATATGGCAACTATAAGGCTGCAAAGGCCTAAGCATTTCTTTGAGATTTAGAAAAGTAAAAAAAGAAAAACACATGTAGAAAGAGTATGATAGTACTACTCACCGGTTGATAATGTAGCTAAATTCACCCTTTAGATAAAGGTCTTCGAGCTCTTCCTAGGAGGGTAAACCGGTGGTGGATGCAGCCTAGGTTATAAAGCTTTCTTCTCCTTCTACTCTTCCTCTTCTTTTTTAATAGATACAAGTTGTAAGAAAACTGTAACTAGTCTCTTTTCTCTCTTCCTCTTTTTTCTCTTCCTCTTTTTTCTTCTCTCTTTTCTTCAAAATAATCAAAATAATGATTGATAATGGCTAGCCAAGTCTAGGAGAAAGAATACTAATCAACCTATAACCTTCCCTAATTAGAGGTGTAAATCAAGGGATATGATTGATGAGAGTTTGGGTGATCAAATCACTACCTTTTAAAAATATCCTAAATCCATCCTATGAGTCATGAATTTATCCACTTCCCAATCACTCACCTATTTACCTAAACAACTCATCAATTTATCTCCAATCACTCGTATACTTACCTGAACAACTCATAATTTATCTCCAATCAAATTATCTCATTCCCAATCACTAACATATTTACCTAAACAAGTCATCAATTTACCTCCAATCAAATAAGATAGGTAATCCTATTACTAAGATGAGGATACTATCTAGGGATAAAAATCAAATGATTGATTGTCTAACTAGGGGTGTCAATTCCAAGGCCACACTGGTAGGCCCGACCAAGCCCGACATGTTTATGGCCCGACCTAGACCAGCCTGATTAATAAATGTGTCGGGTTTGAGCCCGACACATTTATAAATAGGTAGTACATGGTGTAACCACCTAGCCCGATCGACGCCCGACTGGCGCCAGACCTGTCAGACACATTTACAAGTCCGATTTGAACCGACTCCTTTAAACCCGACCTAGCCTGACTCCTTTAATACTACTTGTATTTTTTTTCTTTTTTTTAATACTATTTACATTTAGTCCTAAGGGTATGTGATATGTACAATTGAGATGGTAGTAATTGTTATATGAACATTTATCTTTTTTATGTATAGTTTAATTGATTTGAACTTACTAAACATGGGTTATGTAGGTATAGTTTAATTGATTTGAGTTTCGTGGGTTAAAGATTAAGTACTTTAGTAATTTAGTTACTTTGCGCATCTTTGGCTTAATTCAGTTTTAACTATTGGATCTTTTTTTTTGCTATGCCCATCTTTGCCTCATTTTTTTGGTATTCCTCTTCAAACACATTTAATGGAATAATTTTAAAGAAGACCCGTTTAAAGCCCGTTTAAAGTTAAATAGGTTTATAGCTCGGTTAAGGCCCGATTAAGGCCCGTTTATGGTATATATATTATTTTGATTATTGATTGGATAGTTAGACGTAGGGGTGTCAACCGCTCGGGCTAGGCCGATCTTGGTGGGGCCTAATCGGGCTTGACCACTTGGAAGCCTTGCACTGTGAATGCCTGTTTAAGTAAACGGGCCTAGCTTTGAGGGATATGATACGATTAATAATCGGGCCAGTCGATCTTAGGCTTTAATCGAACTATCATAAACGGGCCTTAATCAGGCCTTAACCGAGCTATAGACCTATTTAACTTTAAACGGGCTTTAAACGGATCATCTTTAAAATTATTCCATTAAATGTGTTTAAAGAGGAATACCAAAAAAATGAGGTAAAGATGGGCATAGCAAAGAAAAAGATCCAATAGTTAAAATGAATTAAGCCAAAGATGCGCAAAGTACTCGATCTTTAACCCACGAAACTCAAATCAATTAAACTACGCCTACTATATATATATATATATATATATATATATAAATAATTGAGGTAAATTCAAAGGAAATGTCAGGGACATTACAATTATAAACCTTGGATTTCATGGTGTTTTTTCATTAAAAATCTGATTTTTTTTGCAAACATAATATTGTATACATGAGAGATTGTGGAAATATATTGAATTTTGTTCCATGATTTTCATTATGTGTACACAGCAGAATTCTCTAAATGGAGCATTGATTACATAATGTTAGTTACTAATATTATGTGTTAAGTTGTGATTATGATTGCATGGAATAATGTACTATGTGTATTACATGATTCTTATACCTCATGAGTTTTTGGTCTGTGCATATTTTTAAAAACACTAATTTACATAAATTTACCATTTTGATGTATGAGATGCGTTGTTTGTTGTGGTAATGATGCTTTACATTATCGGCCTTGATTGAGGAAGAATGTGAGACTTTCTTGATCATTGCTTTATTATATATAGTTGTTGTTTTGATGACTTTTACAAAAATTAAAACTGATTTCATATTTACATATATACCGACTAAGGTGGAATAAGAGTATTGATCACACTTGAATTCCGAACTTGTTTATAATTATATATATATATGTTCTTAGATGACTTTATTATTGTTGTCCGTCTTATCAACATTGACGTTATGATGTTGAGGTGAGGATTGGTTCATTGAACTTTTCATTAGTAGAACTGTGGACTACTAGATGATGCAACCTACCCTCGACAAGATCTAACAATTGTTACTAGGCCTTTGGAAGGTATGACTTGGTCTTTGGGAGGTTGGCCACTAGATAACTTCTACGAGTTTCTGTATGATGAGTGGAGACAATGTGATACTGTGACACATTGACCATTCATGGATGATATTGTGAATTTGTTGTTTAGTTTCTTTAGAGTCATCATATGTACTTATGCAACGATATAAATATAGCAATGTAAGTATGTGTGATATGTTTATTCTTTTATTTTCTTGAAATTTTTTATATAATACTATATATGTCTTTCTTGTAGAAAATAATCATGAGAACACATGCAAGTTTTCTAATATATATATATATCACATTTTTATTGATCACATGTCAAATTTCATTGTCCAACTCAATCATATGTCCCACCTTATAATAAACTTTATTTATGTATTTTAATTTGTTGATTTGCCCATTGATTGAACACCCAAAGGGGAAACGATCAAGAAAGGGGTCATTTTGCTTGCCTTTTTGTTCTTTTAAACACAGACATAGGTACTATCAATCGACCAAATTGATTGTCCACATGTAACCAAGAGTCTATTTGTGCTGAAATTCTGCACATTTTGGTCTCCAACCAAAGTTTGAGAAGATGAAAATTGAGGTCGAGATCGGCTTGGATTGGATATAAATACATAAATACCCATTGATTTATTATATATTATTTCTTATTTTTAATTTTTTGTCCATATTGATCCATTAATAGTATTTGATGTCGGTCAACAATTCAGATATACTGTATTGATGGATCGATATCAATTCACCCCACCCCCATGAAAATTTTCACTCCTATTGGAAGCAGCCATGTTCTCTCTCTCTCTCTCTCTCTCTCTCTCTCTCTCTCTCTCTGTAACGACCCAAACCCCTAATAGGGTAATAGGTACTGCCCTCATGGGTGATAACCAAATGATCAGAAAAATAAAACTAATATCTCATAGATTACCCATATAAATTCATAAATTTACTACATAGATTGAACAAATACAATGGAAAGCGTTCATAGATAGGAAATTAAACTAAAGTCCATAATCCATCAACTGACTATCATATGTTTGGTGGCTACAAATAAAACCTCAATAAGTCTATTATAATTGTTTTTAACTCAACTACTAATATAAAATAGAACTCATCTTCTCTTCACATCCATCTGTGCTCTACCAACATATGCTTACTGATCTGCAGGGGGAAATGGTGGGTGAGATTTACAAGCCCTGTGAGGGAAATCATGTCATACCAGAAAACAAAAATATGCATACTGGTGAAAACATAATATTGGCGTAGTCATGAAATCTATAAAACATAAGCATACTTCCATTCTAAAATATGTAAATACGAATAAAAAAATATATTTTTCTAAATCTTTCATAAATAATTTCACATGATCATTACAAATAACAATAAAGTCATTTATACTCTTAAAATCCTAAGGCATGTCAATTATCATATGAACTACCCAATGCATCATGATAGTGAGGACACACCGCTGATTAACATGACTGTCTATCCAGAGCCCTTTGATGGGACTCCGAAGTCCTTTGATGGGGTTGGCCGGCATATCCTATCATTTCCAACCCCTTTGATGGAAATCCCATGCCCTTTGATTGGAACCCCGAGCCCTTTGATGGGGTAGACATGCCCTCACTCAATACCTAAACCCCTACTGAAAAGGATGGTAGCCATATAGGGTTCTTTCTACTGTTCATTTTTTTTTTCTTTCATTGCTTTCCCTTCAGTCCATTTTGTCCTTCCCAAGCCCTTTGATGGGAATTCTGAGCCCTTTGACGGAGTGGACATAGATGGATCGTCAGTTCGCCTTCATTCTCTATCATTCAATAAGAATATTGCCATTCTTTTGTGGCCATTTCATCATTCTTAATATTCTATAAATTCATGTATTTCATTCCTTAAAGAAAATCATGAGGTGATATCATTATACTCGTAAGTGCAAAAAATATAAATGCTAAAACATGAGATGTTGTAAATGTTCATGAGATGCATATAAAACAATGTCGTCATATTGATAAAAACACAAGCATGTGAAGATATGAAATGTGGTAAAGAATCAACGATATGACAAAGTTCCACTCACCTGTGTCTCTACTATGATCAGGATCCTCACCAATGACTAGCTTATCAATGACTAGCTTGTAAGGAGAATTACCTATAAACGATGTCCAAAAATACTGTGAGAACCACTTTCTTGCTAGTGTTCTTGGCCAATTGTATCACCTACATAAGAATGCCTTTCTTTCCTAAGAATCTTTCTTTTTATTACTTCTAACTTAATAACTCATGTATGTAAGCACTCCAAAACTTAAGCTTTCACTTTGTTATGTATGCTATCGACTGTCCGGACTTGATCCCTTTACTTTAAACTCACCATCCAACAAAAACTTGTATATACTTAAGCTCTTATATAGACTCTTAATCCCTGATTGATGCTGGAGCATTTCCAAATGGCCTAACAACCCAGCCTACTAAATCCACAAGACTAAGCCAAATGACTGAAACTGAATATAGTAACTGCAGTCCACTGTTTTGGGGTAGCTTTACTGTCAAACATGTACCAACTTCAACTGAACTAGAATCCACGCCCTATATGGATAGAAAGGTCAATGGGTTTGTTTTCTTTTCTGTTCTATATTCTTAAAAATCAACTCATACAACATACAAACATGGCTTTATATAACTCACTCTCACAATTCCAATTACAAGATCCTTTATCTAATATGCATAATAAATTGTTCTTACAGAACACTTCTGTTCATGACCAATTTTGCATATCTTACAAAAGACCTGGATTGAAAGTGTCTCCATAGAAAATGTGGGTCTTTAGGTCCTTTAACTTATGAAAAATGAATCAGATCAATCAGAGTCTTAACGACTGAGTTAACTCGATTTTAGTGGATAGAGGTCAGATTAGAAACAAATATTGTGCTCTCAGGCAGAAATCTTCCGTAGTCTAAACATATAATTTTGACTCACTTAGATTTAGAATTTTAAAGTTACTATTTCTAACAACAAAATTCATTTTCACATGTGGGGAGGTACGTTTCCAATCCATTTATGTGAAAGCCCCTTTTATTGACTTTCATTTCCTACAACAAAACCCACTCTCACATTATAGACTATTGCTTAATAGTTTGATCGGTTCTCACATCTCAAGTTGAGAGTGCTTAAAAAATGAAGAGACAAGGGTGAGAAAAACAGAGGAGAGTGGTTGAGAAAGAAAGAAGGGTGGCTGGAAGGTTTAAAGAGGGAAGGTAAGAGTCTTCTTCCTTTCTTGTCTTGGAGAAGACTTGATGAACTTGAGAGAGAGTTGGGAGAGATATGGATAACAAGGGTGATTTCACCGGTTTGTGAAGGGATTTGAGGGAAATTGAAGATCAAGAAAGCTTGAAGATAGGAGCAAGAAGGAGTGAAAGGCTCAAGCTAGAAGAGAGGATTTGTGTTCTTCAAGAGGTAAGTGCAAGTTTTAGTTTTGGATTTCAGAATTTTTAGTATTCTGTTTTAGAGTTTTTAGGAGGAAATTTCAGAGATTAAGAAGTGGAAAAATAAGAGTGGATGATAGAGAGTGAGAGGAATGAAGTAGGGTATATAGAACAAGGCTGCTGCTGGTCTGTAGCATGCTCCGCCAACAGCCCAGGCTGCTTGCTATAGTGGCTGCCTACAGCCACACACTCTTTCTCCCTTTTTGGCTGTGTGTGTTATTGTGTTGTGTATGCATGTAGATGTGTACTTGTGTGTCTGCTATTTTTAAGAACAGAGAAAAGAAAGGAAAAGAAGAGTGGTTGAGATTTGCATGTTGATTGTAAGTAGCAAAGAAGAAGACGAAAGAAAGATTGTCCGAGAGGATTTCTTGGTAGTTTCAAGTTTGCAGACTGACCTACCTTCAGTCTAACTCTAGACTCTGATTTTCTCGGTTCAAGTCCAAATGAGTTGATTCTTTTTTTTACAGAAACTAGATTCGTTAAGTTACCCTACATCGACTAGATTCTTTTTTTTTTAGTCCCAAATTGACTAGGAGAAAGATTTTGGCTAGTGGACCAATTTGTTGGTTGATGATAAATGCTCATTTTGAGGTTGATGATAAATGCAAGTTTTAAGGGCGAAATTTATTAAAGGAGGGGAGAATGTAATACCCCACCCCAAAATTACCCTAGGAGATAAAAGAGGAAAGTAAGAGGAATGTGGGTTGGACCTACTTGACCCCACTCCACACCTTCACTTTATTATTTAAAAAAGAAAAAGTCAAAAGAAATAAAGAGGACAGAAGAAGAAAAGAGAGGAAAAGTGAGAAGAAGGTTTTGTGGGATCTACCTGTCTCCTCACCATTAACTCACTTCTCTTATTTGTTAGCTAAGAAACAAAGAAAAAAAGGAAGAAGAGAAGAGAAGGGGGGATGTTCACGAAATGTAAGGAAGAAAAAGACAAATATATATATATATATATATATATAGAGAGAGAGAGAGAGAGAGAGAGAGAGAGAGAGAGAGAGTAGGGCTTTGTTTATTAAGGGGGTATGCGTACAACTCTTTTAATAAGAAAGAAAGGAAAGAGGAGAGACAAAGGGAGAATGAAAGCCAGAGAAGGGTATGAGGACGTAGAGAATGGAGAAGGTTCGTGTACATGTAGTTGTATCTCAAGGTAAGTGGACTATGCCATGATTTACCTGATATGCATGAGATTCTCTATAGTATGTATATATTTTCATGTATGAAAAGTAGTTTTAAAGTGCAGTTCATGAAAGAGGTTTTAAGTATAGTTTCATATCCGCCAAGAAATGTGGAAGTGAGACCCTAGGTCAGGATTCTGCACAGATCCTTTGAGCTCAAGAGCAAGACAAGGGAGAGGAGTTGAGACATGTCAATAAACTAACCTGTGAGGTGATATGAACAAGAGATTTTTTTTTTGCTAGAAGATCAGATTGTATTAAAATGAAAAAAAGAAAAATATATTATAAAAGCAGGAAATGAGTCTCCACCTTCGGCATTGCCATCAGCAGAGACTCACAACCGCTAACTCAAAAATCTAAAACGAGCACGCCCAACACTATCTGTTTGAAGCTCGGAAGAGATGTGAGCAGGGAGATGCACATCATCACAAGCTATCACAGACTTAGCAACGTCTTTAGCTATAAAAATTGGCCACTGGATTAGCTTCTCTAAAACAGTGGGAGATCTTCCACTCAATGGTCTCTAAAAAAGCAAGAAGGGAGTTCCACTCCTAAAGCACGAACAATGAAATTAGCCTATGATGGAAAAGGAAAACTGCAGCAGCAGAATTAGATTCAACCTAGAGACGTTTGATGCCCATGTTTCGAGCAAGAAGCAGCCCCTTAATAATACTCCTGATCTCAACTGCGAAGCTAGAAGAGACACCAAAAATAACTTGAAGCAGAGAATCTTCCTACCCTCATGATCGTAAAAAATTCCACCTCCTCCAGCTCGGCCAGGATTTCCAAGAGAACAGCCGTCTGCATTAAGTTTCACCCATGAAAGAGGGGGTCTGCACCAATGGACTTCTAAAATAGGAAAGGATTGAGCAAGAAGAGAGCTAATATTAATTCTTCGATAAAGAACAATATCATCAACCAGCTACAAAAAAAAGCTGATCTCCCCTTTAATGGCTCTAACAATCGATGTAGAGCTTCTGAGATTCCTTTCATAGCGCCTCTGATTTCTTTCAAACCAGATCGCATCAATGACAACAAACAAGCCAATGTGCCAGGCATCTCTCAATGACCAGCCAATCCCCCTATTTCTCCACCATACAACTAGATCAGATATAGAATTCTTGGGCCGCCAAGAGACGTTAAAGAAATCTGAAACTCCTTTCCATATCTCCAAAGAGTAGCTGCAATTAATAAACAAGTGCAAGGAAGACTCAGATTAAGAGCCATAGAGATCACACCTTGAAGAAAACTGAATTCATTTGGCTTGAATCAAGTCATCAGTTGGAAGTTTCCCATGCATCCATCTCCAACCCAGAGCAGAAAGTCTAGGCTGCAGCATCTTATTCCAAACTAATCCAGCCCAAGAGACCTTAGCGCTAGAGGATCTGAGGCCATCCTTGGCAGACGACATAGAAAACTAACCCATTGGCTAATGCATCTATCATCCAGAGGCTGCAAAGGAACGTTAATTCCTTTAATAGATAAAAAAAAATTGCATTCAGGCCAATAGAGTCCACATGAGGAAGGACCTAGGACCCCTAGTCCAGAAAGTAGGCCACAGAGTGGGAGAGGTAAAGAAAAGGATCCACACTCAGCCCCAAGGCTTCCCAAATAATTTTAGGACCCCACCACTTATCTTTCCATAAATTAATATTTCTACCATTACCAACCACCCACTTTCATTTTCAGCCACAAACTGCCACATCCGCCGCACCCTAGGCCAAATAGACAAGCTCTTATATCCGCTGTTGAGCCCACTGGCACCAGAAATAATTCTAGCTCTGATTAACCTGCTCAGTTGAGAGTCTTCATGCTTGATTTTCAAAGTTAGCTTGGCACGCAGAGCCTTGTTCATATCCCTTAGCCTTCTCAATCCAACCCACCTTCCTTCTTAGGCTTACAGACCTGATCCCATCTGACTATAATGGCTTTTGAAGAATCTACTTCCCTTATCCAAATGAAATTCCCCATCCATTGCTCCATGGTTTTAAGCAAAGAAAAGTAGGCCACCAATAGACAGAAAAACTATGCAGTGGCCTTGTCGAGATCACTGACTTGACAAGCTCGACTCTACCAGCTAGAGAAAGGAGCTTACCCTTCCACCTAGCAAGCTTGGCCTTTATCCTGTCCATCACCGGAAGAAGGGGATCTCTTTTAACTCTGCCCTGTAATATTTTTACTCCCTAATATTTTGTAGGGAAAGAGCAAACTGAAATGCTCAACTCCTGCGCAATCCACTATTTCCTGCCAGGGCAAATCTTCCCCAAAAATAATTTTCTCTTTTCTAAATTAAAAAATTGCCCTGAACAACTTTGGTATAAATATAGCAAAATTTTCAAGTTTCTAACATATTTCTTGGATGCATTCATAAAAATAAACACATCATCAGCAAACATAAGATGAGTAGGCACATCAGCTCCCCTGGGACAAGCAATAGCCTTGATCAGACCCATAGCTGACATCTCCCTCAAACCACGGTAAAAAAATTCCTCTGCAATAATAAACAAAATAAGGGAAATAGAATCTCCTTGATGGAGGCCTCTACTGACATCGAAATACCCCACAGGTCCTCTATTAAGAAGAACCGAGATCCTGGCCAATTTTAGAATGGCGTGGATCCAACCAGCCATAGTGTCACAGAAGCCAAATCGACTGAGCACATGAAAGAAAAAATCCCACGACAAAGTGTCAAAGGCCCCCTCCCTTGGAAGAATTCCCCATCAGGTTTGCTAGCTCGGAGGCCAACCCAATATTGGTTTGAGTAATCTTTCATTTTTGGAAAGCTCCCTACTCAGGGGAAATGATTCTGGGAAGAACAGAAGAAATCCGACTTGCCAAAATTTTAGACAAAATTTTACAAAAAAAATTCCCCATGTATAAAGAGCAAAAATTTTCAAGTGTCCTAGCACCCTCCACCTTAGGAATTAATAACAGAAAATTATTATTAATGCCTCTAGGAAGAATACCTGATGAGAAGAAACCTCTCACAGCTCTGCAGACATCCTAGCCAATGACCTCCCAGCAAATTCTGAAAAAAGATCCCCAGAAGCCATCCGGACTCGGGGAACTATCGGGGTCGAGATCCTAGACTGCTCTTTTTATCTCATCGTCCAAGGGTATTGAGTCTAAGGTGGTTTGATCAGAGTCCTACAAATATCTGGGAATGCAATTAAAGATCTGAGGGTGGCTTTCCAGCCCAATCTGTTTATGGAAATCTCGTAAAATTCAGCTATATAGCTTCCCAGCTGATCCTGACTAGAGATCTTCCCACCTTGCTCTGGAACAGTGGTCCTGGTGAAGTCCTTGGATCGCTTCACTCTAGTCATCACATGAGAAAACTTTGAACATCTGTCTCCTTCACGCATCCATCTGATTCTGGACTTCTGGATCCGTAACTTCTCTTGGGATTCAGTAGCTTTCCAGAACCTGGTCTTTACATCAGCTTCGAGGTCAAAAAGCTGCTTAGAGAATCCCTCCTTCTCCAAACGACGCTAAACATTCTCCAAATCAGCCCTTGATGCAGCTACTTCTAAGTCCAGGTTGGGGAAAGCCCCACGAGACCAGGTCTTCAAAGTGGATTTCAGTAGTTTAAGCTTATGGGAAAGAATATATGTATAAGAGCCCGTTAAAGGCACTCTCCAATCCTCCCTAACCATGTCAAAAAATTCTGGGTGATCCATCCAGAAATTGTTGATTCTAAATGGACGATTCCTCGGCTTGGGATGAGACCCCGAGCAAACAAGCAACAGAGCATGGTCAGAGGCAACATGGGGAAGCACCTACTGAGCATAAACGTTGAAAGCTTCCAACCATTCTTCATTCACAAAAGACCTGTCTAGAACTGCAGACACATTACCTCTCCTTCTATTGTTGGACCAGGTAAATTTCCTTCCCAAAGAAGGGAGTTGGGCCATAGAAGAAGCATCAACCATCGCGCCAAACTCTGTGGCAGCCCCTAAGTAGAACCTGTTAGGACCCCTCCTCTCATGATCGAAAAGAATGGCATTAAAATTGCCAATGATCATTCTGGACCGCCCAGTCAGACCAGCAACCAACTTCGACCATAAAGCCCTATGATCAGCTCGAAGGGTTTTAGCATGCACCAAAAAAATATCAAAAGGCCTGCCATTCCAGTCAATTTGTAGGGAAATCTGCTTATCAGATATTGAGAATACAATAGGCATCTTCAAACTCTGCTTCCACAAGACCCAAAGGTTAGGGTTCATATCAACTCTAAAATTTGAAATAACTTTCACTTCAAACCCAAGCTTGTTGAAGAAAAGCCTTGGGAATTTAGAAACTGGGATCATCGGCTCAGCCATACCAATGATATCAGGGTCGTAATCTCTCACAATATTGCTTAAGAATACCTTAGCGGCAGCCTTCTTCAGACCATGGGCATTCCAAAAGAGGATACGCATGATCACATGTGAAGGTGAGATTGAGCAATCCCATTAAGGGACTGATCCTCTACTGTGCCCACCTGCTTTCCTTTTTTCCTCTTTGCACGAGTCCATTCAAACAAGCCTTCCTCTCTTTGCAAAGCCATAGATTCGACTCTCTGGACAACTTCCCTAGCGCTGACAGCCCCCTTTTGAAGTTGATTACCGGTAGTTCTACCTATAACGCTGCCACCCTTGATTGCATACCCACCACGACTGCTTGCCGAAGACTTCTGCGCACCCCTTCGAATACCTGATCAGCTTCGTGGGCCAAATCGGCCTCATCAAGGGCTCCATCGGTTTGAGGATCATATTCTGTTCCAAAACCCTGCTCCAAACCATGCTTCAAACCCATATCATTAGCCGAATCAATACTAGCTCTAATAACGACTTCCAACCTAGCATTGATTTGAGAATTTGAATTCTCCTCCAAACTAGGACATTCTTCGCTATTATTGGAAGAAATATCCTCTTCAATGCCTAAAGGAGAAGGCCACCTTGACTGAGGCGTTCCAGTCCCCAAAGGATTCTCTGATGAGGTAGTTTCCTTATTTGAAATTCCTTCTAAATTTGAATTATTCTCCATTGGATTCTCTGCCTCCCCTTGAGCGTTGGAAGCTCCACCACACATGGCAGCACCTCCACCACCATTCTCAGCCTCTCCACCGCCGCTTACGGCAACTCCACTCTCCCTGCTCTGGTTTCTACCTTTGTGTGATGCTTTGCCGCCATCACCATTGTTGGGTCTACCCGAAGGAGGACTAAAAATAGGAGCTACCGAACTCCTTGGGGGTTCAGCGTAGACAACACCTAGTATTCCACCCAAGTTTTTGACCTCTCTCATGTCGAGTTTTTCTCTTTGCACTCAGAATGCGTGCCCCACCTTCTTGCAAAAGCCGCACTTGCCCAAGGAGTCTTCATAGATCAAAGGCTGTCTAAACCAGAAGAGATTTGTGGTCTTAGGTTGCCTACGCTCAACCTGGATGTCCTCCGGTCTCAGAACTCCTATCTCCATCTCCACAAGAACCCTAGCATAATTCCCAAAAGCCACGTTTTTGGTGCACTAATCAAGGGCAATAGGGCCCCCCACTACCTTTGCCATCGTCAAAAGCACCTTTTCATGCCAATAATCAAGAGGTAGATCTGGGAAGCAAACCCAATCCATTACCTTTTTAATGTATTTTTCATTCACATTAAAATCTGGACGCCATCTTTGGAGCCTTACATATTGTTTACCCACTGGTACTGGGCTTCTCCTCTAAATGGATGCTATATCTCCTTTAGAATCGAATTGGAAAATCGTGAATCTTTTCCCCATGGGCACCATCTTCACGTTTCCTTTAAGATTCCGAGATTCACTGGCTTCCCTTCTCACATCGTCTAGAGAGGTAAGACGGAAGTTTAATTTGCCAATCAAGGTATAACGATACCTCTCTAGCCGTTCTTCATATTCATCTTGAGGAATGATAACTTTGGTGAAGTTACCAGCATGCACAGGCTCTGGAAGATTGTTAATCTCTGGCAGCATATTGCCAACTGCTCTCGCATAGGATTTTTTTGGAGCTGGAATAGTCAAGGGTCCTCCGACCTCGTGCACAGCCACAATAGATTCTTCCTCACGAGGTCCACCTCCATCAGGGTCTTGGCCATCTCCTAGAACCTTGGCCTCATCGGGGCTTCTCTCTCCTTCTCCATTGCCTACACTCTCCATCCTTGATTTCTCCGAAAGCTTTCACCACCTTAAGTTTATGAAAAAGTCAATAATTCTTTTCAATGGAAAACGAGGTTCTCCCATTGAAAGAACCAAATCATTAGTTGGTCGCCGAACAAGAGATTTTAACATGTTATGAAAGATGTTTTTATGTATGTATGAGAAAGGAATGAAAGTTCAAGTATATGAATTATTGTACTAATGTGATTATGTCATGTTCCATCTTACCGAGCTAATTCCTTTTAGCTCACCCCACTACAGTTTTATGTCTCATATATCAAGTATGTTTTGGTACAGAAGAAAGATCAATTGAGAAGAATAGAGGTTTTGTATTTTTAGAGGATTAAAAGTATTTTACTGTTTTTTGTACAGAGGGTACATGATGTATATGATTTGATTTGTATATTTGAGTTTGTTAGATTTTATTTATTTGATGAAATTGATTAGTATGCGTAGCGGAAGCATAGTGGGTCCCATGAATAATAAGGTGAATAGTAGAGCTGGGCCCATGATTAGTTGACCAAAGTTTTGATGTTTTAAAGTTAATCGTTGTTGCAAGTGTTGCAACTGTCACTATGAGTTTAGTAGGGGTGTCAACTGGTCGGGATGGGCCAATCTCGATCGGGCCTAGTCGAGCTCATTCATATTCTAGGGTTGAACCGTGAACACCCTAGTTAGGCTATGGACTTGTTTATCCCTAAACAATCCTTCTTAACTCGTATGCAATAGTTGAAGTACTCAAACTGAAAAGCTTATTCATTGAAAACATAATCCTACCTCAAGCATATTGTGCAAACCTAACATTAATTCTTCACCACTATTACATAAATTTCATTTTTAAATTTAATTTTCTATTGTGAAAGATGTTTGTTCATAGATCAATTTCTTGTTCATCTTGAAAATTGGAGCAGACCCACTTGAACTTTTGCTTTACTATTCAATTTTATTGGTGAAAAAATGACAATTTCAAGTAGTATTTAAGGGGTTGGCCCAGATTGGGCTAGGTTGGCCTTAAAGGAGTCGGTTCAGGTCAGGCTCATAAATGTATTAGGCCGATCGGTATTCAGACTAGGTGGCTGCACCGTGTACTATCTATTGAGCCCGACATGTTTATTAATCGGACTGATCCAGGCTGGTTCATAAACGTATCAGGCTCGATCTGGCCTGAAATTGGCACCCCTAGAGTTTAGAGTAGGTCAAAAGCATTGGGTTCCTCCTCCACATGGAGGGAGATCCATATGAGTTTGGCAATAAAACAAATGGCATTTTTACTTAACCACCCTCAATTAGGTTCTCTCTCTCCCTTAATAAAAAACGCAAAAGTTGGAGACACCCCTCTCATTCTCTGTTCTTCGTATTGCTTTTTTAGGTATGGGTGCTTTTATAGAGCTGGTTTCCGTACCATAGAGAATATAAAGAAGTCCTTTGTTCCTCTTATATGGATTATCGTGTGACAACTTGATGACGTTTTCTATGTTCACGGAAATAGGAACGATGACAGTTCTTCTTATATTTGTCAATACTAGTACTAAGATGAGATTATTGATTTTTTGATTCTACCTTACTATTTGGTAAGATACTTGTTATCCAAGAGTTTGTTATTTCTGTTGGTGCTTGGTAGTCTTTAGCTTATTCAGAGAGAGAGATATTGTAATCCCACTATTTACATCATGGAAGTTTTATTTGGATTAGGTCTCGTGGTCTTTCCCTTTCACATTGAAAGGGTTTTCCACGTAAAATTAGTGTGTCCTTTTGTGTTCTTTTTTCATGAATTTGACTTCTCTGCATTATTAGTTTTCTGTATATTTTGTTGTTAGTATCATTGGGAAATAACTTGTTTTGCAAACAAGTAGTATCAAAGCTTTGTTTTCTAATCGTGTGTAAATGAAAAATTAAAGAAAATACTAGGACATGAATTGTGAGTTTGAATTGAAGCAATTGGATAATTTGGGAAGCAAAGATAGGAGATTCATTATACTGCAAAGATTTAATTGTATGCACCTATACTGGGTGATACCAAAAAAAAAAAAAAAAAAAAATGTATGATTCCGTGTGGAAGACTTTTATTTTTTGCTAAAAGATGCTTTTATTACAAGAAAAGGGGAAAATACATCAAAAGCAAAAGAAAAATGGAAACAGGCCGAGTCTGCTAGAGAAACTGGCAATCTCCACCTTCGGCATGGCCATCAGCAGAGAAAGTAAGAAACACCCTAGCATAATCTAAATCTATGGGTGTCCATTGCATCATTTTCAATCTCCATCATGATATGACTTGGGAATGTCATAGAGGTTTCTGTGATTCCTGATTTTGAAGCCTTCCTTGCCAAATAATCCACCACCACGTTTGCCTCGAGAAAGTAATGTGAAATTTTCTATGAGATAGAATTCAGATAGGGGAGAATAGCCCTCCATCATTGGAGCACAAACCATGGGATTTGGTTCTTCTGCACAACAGACACCACACCAGCAGAATCTGACTCAACCCACACTCCTCTTGCTCCATAGCTCTTTGCCATGATCAGACCTTCCAAAACCGCTTCAAACTCAGCCTTGGAGATTTTTTTATGCCTAAGAAAATACTAAAAGAGTTGCAAACATGTTCTTCTTTGTTACGAACAATTCCGCCAGCGCCTGCCCTTCCTAGGTTCCCTAGGGAACTCCCATTGACATTGATTTTAAACCAATTCGGATGGGGTTTGCACCAATGTACTTCCAGAGGCAAAATAAAGTTAGGGGCCTCTATATGTAACCCCAATTTCTTGCAGCGTGAGATGTCGCTGATGCTGTTCACTTCACCATTCGAACTGCCTAAACAAAGACCAAGTTCTTGGTGAACAAATTCAAAAATATGCGCATCGAATGAGCCTTGTGCTTATGGATTCTTCTATTTCTCTCCCACCAAATATTAGCCGCAATGATTGAGAAGCTCATTAGCCATGAGTTTTTTAAGTTTAAGATTCTTGCCTTGAACTTCCACCATTTGATCAAACCTTCTATAGATGCATCGGCCATGAAATCCCCAAACAAGCATAGAATCTTTCTCATATGCAAGTTGAGTAGGGACAACGTATAAAAAAATGGTCAATGCCGTCTTCATCTTGGTTACAGAGGAAGCATCTCGATGCCATCATAATGTCTTTACCTTTGACCAGCTCGTCCGTTGGGAGTTTCCTGTGAGCAAGCTGCCATCCTAGAGTAGAGTACCTTGGGGGAAGTCCTTTCCTCAAAATCAAAGAGAACCAAGGAACTTTTGGGGATTTTCTCTAATTTCATCCCATACCAAAGCCGTGGAAAAATTCCTCATAGGCGATAGCTTCCAGGCATAGAAATCCTCCATCTGAGCAGGGCAAAGAGCGATCTCCTTGATAGATTTAAACATACTGTTTAGAAGGTCAGATTGCACCACAGGGAAGTTCCATTGACCATCCTAGATAAACTCACACACTTTGGCATTAGTGTTAGGGGGGAAAGGTCCATAGTATGGATCTCCTCCATCAGAGATTAGGTCCCCACTATTTATCCTTCCAGAAGTTTGTCAAATTGTCGTTGCCAATGACCCACCTCTCATTCTCTGACACAAAATCCCAAGTCTTCCGAATCCCCAAGGCAATTGATGAAGGCCTGCTACCTATGGAAAATTTACCATCCTTCTTAATAAATCTGGCACGAAGGAAAGAACTAGCATATGATTTCCCATGTTTTATTCTCAAAACCATTTTACACAGCATAGCTATGTTTGAGTCTCTTAGCTTCCTGATCCCTAGGCCCCCTTCTTCTTTGGGCTTGCACAGAGTATTTCATTTCACTGTAATTGCTCTCGTACTGTCCACCTCCCCTGTCCATATAAAGTTTCACATCCATCTCTCCGTAGTAGCTGAAAGAGATGAGGGCCACCAGTATACTGTAAAATTGTGAGTAGGGATACTAGAGATCATAGATTTGACTAGCTCTATTCTTTTCGCCATTGAAAGAAGCTTACCCTTCCACCCTGCAAGACGCTTCTTCAATTTATCCATCACAGGAATGAGAGTGTTCTTTTTTAATCAACCCTTAAAGATTTCAACCCCTAAATATTTTATAGGGAAGCTACAACTCTGAATTCCCAAAATATTAGAGATACTCTGCTTCCTTGCTGAAGCAATTTTGCCCAAGAAAAGCTTGCTTTTGTCAAGATTGATGCATTGACCTGAAAATTCTTGATATTTTGTCAGAATTTTTTTTTAGATTATTGACATACCTCTGGGAAGCATTGGTGAATATAAAGATGTCATCCACGAACAAGATGTGCCCTGGGGTTTCAGTGCCTCTTGGGCCCTGGATTGTCTTTATTTGGTTCGACTGGATTAGCCCCTTCAACCCTCGAGATAGAACTTCTTCTGTAATTATAAATAGCATCGACGATATCGGATCACCTTGTCTTAGGCCTCGTTCCACATTAAAAAACCCTAGCGGTCCTCCATTAACTAGAATTGATATCTTAGTAGATATCAGAATTTGGTGGATCCATTCGATCCATCTCTCAGAAAAATCAAATCTGTGTATGACCTGAAAAATAAACTTCTAGGCAATTGTGTCATAGGCTTTTCTGATGTCGATTTTTATGCCGATACCCCCTCCTTTGGTGGACAAGAACATCAAGTTCGCAAGCTCTGAAGTGGCGCTAATATTGTCATGGATAAGCTTTCCCTTTTGGAAAGCGCCTTACTCATCAGATATTAATCTGGGAAGAAGTAACTCCAACCTCAATGCCATCACCTTTGAAATAATTTTGTAGAAGAAGTTTCCCATGCATAGGGGGCAGAAGTTACCCAGGTTATTGGCCCCATCTACCTTTGGGATTAGAACAAGGAAATTGTTTTTCACACCCTGTGGCATGTAGCTTGAGCTGAAAAAATATCTGACCGCGTTGCTCACTTCTTTTTCCACAATGTGCCAGCATCTTCTGAAGAAAGCCCTAGGGAAGCCGTTAGGACCGAGCGAGCTATCTGGATCAAGCTCCCACACAGCCCTTTTAATCTCTGCATTGCCAGGATGGGCATCCATGTGGTAGCAATCAGCTTGGTTCAGGATCAAGGGAATCTTGTCCAGCAACTCCTCATGCTGCACAGTTAGGGTAGCTTTGTGAAAATTCTCATAGAAGTCAACTATGTAATTCCCCATTTGGATGAGATCAGCAACCATGGAGCCATCCTGCTTCTTAAGAGATCTGATCGTGTTCTCATTCCTCCTCATTTTAGTAGAAAGGTGGAAGAATTTGGAGTTTTTATTACCAAATTTTAGCCATCTAATTCTTGCTTTTTCAGCCCACATTTTTTCATGATTTTCCAGGACCTTAAGCAGGGTAGTCTTAGCCTCGGCCTCCAAGGCTTACACTGATCATCCATACCATCTGTATCATTCTGCTCCTGAATCTGCGCTAGACCCATCTTTGCCTCTTCCAGCGCCCTATCCAGATGAGGAAAAGCAAACCTCGCTCAGTCTCTGATCACACCCTTAAGATTTTTAAGCTTATTGCCAAGAACATAGATCAGAGCTCCTGAAATCCATTCCGACAAGGAATCCACCGCCACTCTATCAGAGTCGTCGTGATCCATACAGAACCGGTGAAATCTAAATGGGTAATTTCTAGGCCTTTGACTAGATTCCAACATAAGAATCAATGGGACTTGATCAGATCCAATGCATTGACGAACATATTGGGAACAGTCCTGAATGCTATCTAGCCATTCTTCATTACAGAAACTTCTGTCCAGAACCACACAAACATTTTCACGGCGCTGATTTTTTGTCCATATGAATTTTTTGCCAATCGAGGGGACCTGAGACATGGAGCAAGCATCTACCATGGCTCCGAATTCCGCTGCAGAGCCCATACTAAAGTTCCCTAGACCTCATTTTTCATGGGAGTGGAGAGTGGCATTGAAATCACCCATCATCGCCCACGAGGTAGGAACCAGAGGGGAATCATCCGCCAACTATGTCCATAAGGATCTTCTCTTTGCTCTGAAGCTGCTGGCATGCACGAATGTCACCTGGATTTGATGGGCCCCCCAAGTCATGGAGGCAGTTATGTGTTGCTTCGAATTAGAGACAACCATGGGCGCTCCCAAATTATGTTTCCATAGAATCCATAAGTTAGAGACTCTACTTGCTCTATTATTAAAGATAACATCGCTATGGAATCCCAATTTATTAAAAAAAATTCGAGAAAGCACTCACAGCGATCATCGGCTTTGCAATACACAGAAGGTCCAGGTCCTTCTTATTTATAATGTCTCTCAAGGTGCATTTATTGACTGCCTTCCAGATCCCTCTGATATTCCAAAACAAGATCTTCATAAAATCACATATGGAGAGCAGTCTGGCGGTTAGACCTTGAAGCTTGCCCTGTCACTGCGATTGTCTTCCCTTTTCTTCTTTCTCCCTTTGCCCTGCATTTGGCATTATCCAGTTCTGCAACCTCTTGGTGCTGAATGATCATCTTGCCTCCTAAATACTGAGATGGCACCATGCCAGAGACCACATGAACCTCCTCGCCCCATTCTTGAGTTCTCCCACTCTTGCCGCCTCTAACTTAGGCTCTTCCTCCGTGGCCAGCAGTATACGACACTCTATTCTTGCGAGGTCATTATTTGCGCTACATCTTCTCACTCCCTGCATTCTTAAGAACGCCTAGCATGATCGTCTCTATAGCCTTATGCGTATTTTCTTCCTCAGAGGCCTGCGATTCCTTCTCAGAGGAAGAGAATTCGGATTCAGCTGGGTTTGATCCATATTCATATCCACCTTCACTAAGTGGATTATCCACCATAAATGGGTCATCAGTGTTACTAGTAGGGGCGTGAGATATTGGAAGTAAGATCTCCAAATCACCTTGATTCAATCTGTCCAGTTGACCTTCCAAAATAAGAGGGGAATCTCCCATTGGAGGATTTCCATTGTTTATGATATTTTCCTTAAAAAAGTGGGGCGAAATATTTCCTTCCAAATCAGTCCTTCCAATATCGCTGGTAGCATCTGGATTTGCTGCCGGTGAGAGCCGTCGTTCCTCTGTCCAGCCAACACCGCCTTGGTTTTGGTTCTCATCTCTATCTCCCTTCATTCCATCATCGATTCTCTCCTTGCTTTTTTTCTCCCTGCATTGGGTGATAGAATGACCCAGTTTTTTACGAACTGAGCATCTTCCAATATCAACTTAGTACAAAATTCTCTGCTGAAACCAGAACAGAGTGTCTATTCCCGGTTGCTTTCTCTCCACCTAGATCTCCTCCACTCGAGAGGCCCCTAGTTCCACTTCTACTAGAACACACACATAGCTGCCCATAATGGCATTCCTCGTCCTACGGTCTATCTTCACAGGGTGTCCAGATGCCTTTGCCATTGATAATAAAATTCGCTCATGCCAATATTCCAGAGCCAGTTCAGGATAGCGAATCCACACTAATTTAGTTTGGGTATGGTCATCGTGAATACTAAATTCTAGGCGCCATCGCTGGAAACGAATGACCTGTCCCTTCACCGTAACTGGGCCTCGTTTCCACATGAGGACATGTCCCCTTCAATTTCAAATCGGAGAAGAATAAAGCCTTTCCCAAGGCAGCAAGGTTTACTCTACCTTTTAGATTCTAGGAGCGCTTCGCACATCATTCATCGAAATAAATCAGAAATTGACTCTTCCGATCAGTGCAAAGTTGAAACTTTGCAGCTTCTCCTTGTATGCCTCTTGAGGAATTACTACCTTAGTGAGGGGCCCTACATGAATTGGATATGGTAGGTTCTCAATGTTAGGCAGAGATCTCTTCGTCACCGTAGCATAGGATTTCTTCCTCTAGTCATTCCCGCCATCCCTGGATACAGGTAAAGCCTCAATGGTAGCCTCCACCGTAGACTGCGTCTCATTCCCCTTCTCCGTGTTACCGTCAGAAACTATTCCAGCCTCATATTGTACGCTAGGGCCCTCCCCAGGATCGTGGAGGTAATGTTGCCTTTGTGCAACCGACCAAAAATCTGTAATTTTTTGTTGTTTACCCCTATCCGGTGGCCGGTCCCCATGGGAGCCCAGAATTCCCTCCGCCTCAGAGCTTCTCTCTCCGGTGTTCATATTTTCTTCTCGTGTGGAAGACTTTAAACTAAAGAATCGTTTTATTCGGCAATGGCTGGATGATAACGTTATCTATCATGTATCCACAAAGATGTCGACACATTCACTATGGAGGAAATTATAAAGGTTTTGTGAATGGAAGACAACCGGAAATAAAAATATTCTAATAAAACTTATAAACTTAATGTACGGAGAAGGAAGATCAGTTGCAGTACATTTGAACAAGGTGCAGCGTATTATGAACCAGCTCTTCTTTATAAAGATTATGTTAGACTATAAGTTTATAAGCCTCATTAATTCTTCGTTCACTACCTGATAGCTTGGAGACATTGGTGGTGTGTCTCTTGGTGATTCATGATAGATAAGAAAATCATAATGAGCCAATAAGTAATAACAAGTCAGTTCGGGCTAGACCCAAACCTGATCCAACTGATGATACCAATCAACCCAAAGATTCAACCCATGGATAGGCCTAGGTAAAGAATGGGCTACAGATCATGTGGAGAAACTCAAGAAGAGAAGAAGGAGGTTTATTTAGTGAAAGCCAAGATAATTGTCAAGCTCATGGAACCTGACTCGAACCCATTAAATTTCGCCAAGAAAAACCGACATCGAACTCATACTCAATTAAGCCTTACAAACCCAGGTTCGTAAGGGGTAGGGTGGATAGGCCCATTTAAAGTCCTCATCGCCTGCACTCCAAGAACTAGTTTTGGGTTTAGGTTGGTTTCAGTTTCTAATATTTCTTAGGTTTGGTCTGGTAGTTGGTTTCAGTTTTTACTATATGTTTTGCTCATATGATAAGACGGTAAGGTAGTACTCACCACATCGAACAATGGATGGGTCTTCAAACTCTAATCAGCCAAATACTCATTAAATGTGAGGGTGTGTTAATTATAATAGAGTGTGGATCAAGTCTTCATACGAGAATACGGTGTTTGATTTACATTTGGACTCCACTTAATCTCTCTCCTCTTTTAGTTGATTTTTTTTCTGAGTGGAGTCCAAGTGTTGATCAAACACCATACGAGAATGATTCTCGTATGAGGACTTGATCCACACTCATTATAATACACAACTATTAGCTATTCAGCAATTCTTGTAAGCTCCAAACTGAGGCAATGATAGATCAGTAATCAACCATTGACTTTCAATACAATTGATAATATTTGAGATCAGCTGAGCACACACCAATATATCAAATGTGCGCACTCTATTCAACTTTTCTCCAGTTCAATTCATTGCCCCAAGGATTTCTAGTTTAGGCAATGTAACATTGTGAAGATTTGACATTTCCTTTTGTTTGGCGTGCTCGACCTGAAATGTTTAGGGCATCGGCCCTTACATGACGAACCATTAATAGATCTCAACTCATTGTCATTGTGGCCTCACTTAGCACCTGTATTGATGTCTTGGATAATTTCTAGAACCCTTCTCATCTGGTTGGTATACTAGATGGATCCCACACTTCTTGACCTGGAATGAATGCTCTATTTCGCCAGAAACAATATTTGGAAAGTAACAAAAATATTGCTTCATTTCTATTGAAACTCCCATTAGATCCCCACCTTCCAAAGGATTCTTGAACTTGGTATGTGGTATATGACCCACCCAGATTTGATCTTGACATGTTATTGGGCTTTCATGTTGGTTTGGAGTGTAGGACCAACAAATACCATTAGTTTTATTGCAAAAGAAACTGAAGGAGCTGCAAGCAACTCATTACCTTCTACTTCAGCTGCATAAATAGCACATACCGTCAAGCCTTGAATCTTGGAATCCAAAATCTGAGGCACATCAAAAGCTAAAGAAGATCTCACATTCTGATGGCTAGAATATCACTTCCAGTAAGAAAGATGTCAAACTGGCCAAACAGTACCTGTTCCATGGAAATCATGTAATTTAACATACTGTAGATTTTGTGTTTAGCATGTTCATGTGTGTGTGTGTGTCTATTCCAAGACCACACTCAGCAGGCCTGACCAAGCCCGGATCCAATACCATTCTGTCATTCCAGGTGCACATGTCCTATCCGCCGGTCGTCTAATGAGACTGACCAATTAATAGCCCAAAATGTTTAAAATCTGTTTACTCAGGCCAACACATTTAGAGATAAATATGTCACTAGCCCGTTTAAGTCTCGCCTAAAACTCGTTTGGCCTGATAAAGATAGGTACCCAACTGGTTATTTATAAATGGACCATATTCAACAAATGGGGACCAATTACTTAAAAATGTTGGTCATTGGGCAAGGTCCTGAAGTGGGAAAGCCATATTACTAGATTAGGCCCGATTGAAGCTGGTCTGGCCCAACCGATTAACACCCTGCGTGAGACAGAGAGAGAGAGAGAGTGAGAGAGAGAGAGTGAGAGAGGGAGAGAGCGAGCAAGCTGTTCTGTTTAGGCAGGCCCATAAAACAGCCCAACAAAAAGTAGCAGTGCGGCAGCCATATCCTTATCTGAGCACTGCTTCTTCCTTCTGCGTATGAATAAGAGGAAAAGAGTAAAATAGGAGGAAGAGTTGAGACTTATCGGTAGAGATGGTGGAAAGATAAAGCACTTCCATACCCCTACTGCGGTCAAACACTCTTCCACCTACACATTTTCTGGTTGCCTTAGCAGTGACTTCTTTGATGAAGCCTCTCTTACTAAAAATTGAATTTGGTTATATTAAACCAGAAAACCACCCAAAATGATGTTGAAATAACCTAGAGGGGGGGTGAATAGGTTATACTAGTGGAATTTAACTCTTTTCGATGAATAGGTCACAAGTGTGACTGCAAGTTAAAACAATGCGGAGTAAATAAAACAAGTACAACCACAAAACACAAGATTTATAGTGGTTCGACTCAATCCGAGTCTAGTCCACTCCCTACAAGAATCCTCTTGTAAGGTATTCCACTAGTTCTCCCTTTCAGTACGGTAGGTAGGGAAGAAAACCTTTACAATCTTTTTCACGATAAGAGTATCCTTACAAATCCCCTTTACAGCAGAGAGGCGCTTTACAATCTCTTTTGAGGTAGAGAGACACCTTTCTTTTTAGGATAAGAGAATCTTACAATCCTAAGTACGCCTAGAATTGTAAAAAAACAGAAATAAATAGGAAATAGTGGAATAGGAGGAATACCTCAAGTGTGGTGCAAATGATGAGAATGAAAGATGAATGATGCACCTTTTGTAAAGTCCTCTCTTATGGCTTTGACTTGCACAGGAGAGAGTAGAGGACTTTGATTGAGACTTGAGCCTTTTGTTGGGATTGGTGTAATCGAACAACTTAAGTAAAATATACTAATCTTAATAACTCTTGATTGCTTGCAATACTGCTCTTAAAGCTCTTTCTTAATGATTATTTAATTAAGAGCGGTTTGGGTATTTATAGGTGAAATTAGTGAAGCATTTTAGGCAGGAAATCAGGCTCTAACGGATGTATTCTGGGACCATCGGTCGACCACCATCGGTAGCCGATTGATCGCCAAGAGCCGTTGAGGCAAAATATAGCCGTTGGGGCACTTCCAGGTAGTCACCGGTCGACCGAGACTTCCTACCGGTCGACCGACTATGGTCTCAGATAGTTCCGATCGACCGGGGCTTCCAGCCGATCGACCGCCAACGTGACATACTCTGTTTTGACAGAATGCTGTCATACTGACCAGTCGTCAGTGTTTTGACCATAACGTTTCAGTTCAACTTCAGATTGATCTGAGATCAATTGCGTTGGAATCAAAACTCAATTTCCTACACCTTCTATGAAGGTTTCATCTCCTGATACTAATTTTAAGATTCCCTAAAATACCCTTGAGTCAGGTTAATGTGGTTTTCACAGAATTTCACTAGAACACATTTTTCCTAATATGTTCCTCACCACTTAGAGACTTTCCATACTTGGTCAAGGTATGCTCTATGGTTATTCTAGTATGATGCAATGCACATGCATGTGGTGAGTGCATATATATATATATATATATATATATATGTGGACGTTACAAATTACATTAAAAATGACCAATCTATCCTAGTGGTCTTCTTCTTCACTTGAACCTTCCACTCTTTGGCACTTTATCTTCTTTTCTTCTTGTTTGCAATTCCATCTCTTTAAGCTTCATGTCTTGATTCGACCTTCTAAATGTTTCTTCAAGCTAATCACATTTTATCAAACCAAGTTAAAGATGTATGTTTGTTTGTTAATACCAAAACATAGCAAGGAGTATGGACATATTTCCCAACAATCTCCCCCTTTTTGGTGATGACAAACAAACACAGGCAATAAAAAAAAATACAAGATATGATAGTAACATTGTGTAAAGGTCAATAAGATAATTTAATTCAGTGCCAGAAAATAAACAAGGATAGTAAACAAGGATAGATATTGTCATTTCCATAAGAGTAAACAATTAAGATAGATACTATCATACTGTTATTTCCATATACTGTCATACTTTCATTTTCAGGAAGAGTAATAGAGTAATAGATGTTCTCCTCCTTTTGTCAATAGCAAAAAGGGAATCAAAACAACACAAGAAATTAAAATACTCCCCCTGAGTATGTGCCAAAAAAAATATAACACATAGAAAAGTATCATATGTTCAACTTCGTATCGCAGAGTATAAAAAAAAACATAAACGACTGAAACAAACACGAAGTTCTAAAAATAACTCCTAATCCGCTGCATCCTCATCCTCTGTGTCCTCCTCTTCGTCTTCTTCTTCGTCATCTTCATCTTCCTCGTCGTTGCATAGGAGCTTGAGAATCTCATTCTGATTTCTTTCCATCTTTGCCAATTGGGCAAGGATGATGTTCCCAACTTTCTGAAGATCAGCAACGGTCGTATAGGCTGATGTCTCATTACTTCCTGGTTGCTGTGGCTGGCTGGGTTCAGCAGTAGTCTTTTGGAGTTTGTGGGCTACTGGGGAAGAAGATGCATCTTGCGAATAGTGGAAAGATTGATCTCTTGAGGAAACGGGTCAAATGATTCACCAGAAAAATCTACATGAAAGTGGTCCATGATTTGGAAAATCATCCTTCCATAGGGAAGATTTCCCTTTTGAAGTCTATCACCATGGATAATCATGGTTTTGATCAGAATGTAAGGAAGGTTGATGGTTACAGTCTTGCAAACACAGTAGGTGAGATAAGCATGAAATGGGGAGACTTCATCTCTATGACCACTCTTTGGGACATGTTATAGGAGATGATGAGATTTACAATCCTCCCTATATCGGTGAGTTCCTTAGCCTTAATTTTGTGAGTATTAGCATATTCCTTCATGATGCTAGAATACACACAGTCAACATTCATGAATTGTTCTATGTAGGTCTTGGGTTGGTAGTATTTTAGTTCCCCTGCCACAGAAATGTCTAGGATTTCTCCTAAAATCATGATGTCTATATCTATAGGAACTCCCTTAACATAGGAATGGACTAGAAGGTTGTCACCTTTACCAGAGAAAGTACGGTTACAAAATAACATTTTGACAAGGTGGGGATAACAGTGAGAGTCAAGTTTGAGAATGTTGCACCATCCCAAAGCATCAAACAGGTCTTTGATGTCATACCTGGACAAAGAGTCGGAATTGATGGTCCTACCTTGCTCTATGTTTCGAGAGATGTAGAGATCCCATGATTCTTCAGCAATGGAGGAGGAGAACCATATATCTTTGTCAGAGGCCTTCATTTTTCCCTTCTGAGCTACCGTCTTCTTGCCTCTGTGTGGGTGGTGAGAGTCCATGATGATTGGAGGCGTAAGAGAGGAAAAGATGCAAGGGTTTTGGGAGACGGATAGGAAGGGATCTTGAGAGATCTAGGTTAGAAAGAAGTTCTAAGCTAGGATTTTGGGAGAGGAAGAGTCGAAATGGGGTTTTAGGCCAAACAGGGTTTTAAAAGTGGAAAAAATGGTTAAAAAAAATCGATTTAAAAGAGTTCGAAATCAAATTTTTGGTGGCGCCGGTCGACCGGTTATATTGTGGCGGTCGACCGGAAACCCTTTCGGTTAGAGGCGATCGATCGAAAGTTTTAGGCGGTCGATCGGTAATCTATTCGATCAGTGCCGATTGATCGGTATATTGGGGCGGTCGACCGGTAGAGTCCAAAATGCTTGAGAACCCAAAAAATTATGGATGTGGAAAGGATTTTTCAAGTCTAGGCTTTTGGAAAAGAACATTCAAGAAGGAATGTTTATTCATTCAGCCAATTGGGTTGCAAATGCCAAGCTCCTTACTTAGGAAACTAAAACGCTCTTCACCAAGTGGTTTAGTGAATATATCTGCGAGTTGTTTCTCAGTTTCAATGTATTCTAGAGAGACATCGCCATTTTGAATGGTGTCTCGTAGAAAGTGGTGTCGAATATCAATGTGCTTTGCCTTTGAGTGTAAAATGGGATTTTTACTCAAGTTTATGGCATCGGTGTTATCGCACATGATTGGGCAAGATTCAAACTCACTCCAAGGTCTTGGAGAGTTTGCTTCATCCAAAAGATTTGAGCACAACATCTACCACTGCAACATATTCACTCGTGGTAGATAGAGCAACGGAGTTTTGTTTCTTACCAAACCAAGAGACAAGGCAAGAGCCGAGAAAGTGACAAGTACCACTGGTACTTTTTCTGTCAATATGGCAACCTGCGAAGTCAGCATCCAAAAAGCTGACCAAGTCAAGGGGTTGGTTTTTGAGGTACCATAACCCAACATCACATGTGCTTTTTAGATATTTAAAAATTCTTTTTACAGCAGTGAGGTGAGATTTCTTAGGATCAGCTTGAAACCGAGCACATGCACATACACTGTACATGATGCCAGGTCTACTTGCTATTAGATATAGAAGGCTCCCAATCATGCCTCTATATCTAGTTACATCCTCAGAAGTTCCATCCTCATCCTTGGTTAGTTTCAACGATGAGCTCATCGGAGTGTCTGAAGATTTTTGACTGTTAATGTCAAATTTCTTTAGCATCTCCTTGGTGTACTTGCTTTGATTTATGAAAATTCCATTATCAGTTTGTTTTATTTGAAGTCCAAGGAAGAAATTTAACTCTCCCATCATACTCATTTCAAATTTATTGCTCATTTTGTTACTGAAATCAGTACACATTCTCTCGTTGGTTGAGCCAAAGATGATATCATCTACATAGATTTGAACAATGAGTATGTTATTCTTCAAGTTCTTCACGAACAGGGTTGTGTCAATCCTCCCCCTTGAGAAGCCACTTTCTATCAAGAAAGTACTTAATCTCTCATACTAAGCTCTAGGGGCTTGTTTGAGGCCATACAGAGCTTTCTCAAGTTTATAGACATGGTTTGAAAACTTAGGGTCTTCAAAACCAGGAGGATGAGCTACATATACCTCTTCTTGAATGTATCCATTCAAGAAGGCACTTTTGACATCCATTTGATATAGTTTAAAGTCTTTATGGCATGCAAAAGCTAGTAGCATTCTAATGGACTCTAACCTTGCTACTGGTGCATAGGTTTCGTCATAGTCTATTCCCTCTTGCTAATTATACCCTTTGGCAACTAGTCTTGCTTTGTTTCTCACTATGTTCCCATCTTCATCTAGTTTATTGCGAAAGACCCACTTAGCACCAATGATGGTGTGGTGGTCAGGTCTTGGGACAAGTTCCCATACCTTGCTTCTTTCAAACTGGTGAAGCTCCTCTTGCATAGCTATAATCCAATCACTGTCTTTTAGTGCTTCTTCTATGTTCTTGGGTTCGATCCTTGAGATAAATGCAGTGTGATTGCATACCTCTCGGATTTTAGATCTAGTATGGATTTCTCCATCTAGATCCCCTATGATGTTTTCTAAGGGATGATTCCTATGCGGAATGACTTCCTTAGGTAGTGTTTCTAATTTTTCTATGGTAACATCATTTGTATCATCAAGAGAAATATCATTAGCTTTGTTCTTAAGTTCATCAATTATGATATCATCATCATCAACAGGAGATTTGTTTAAGTCATTAGGTAAAGATTCATCAAATCGTACATTCATAGATTCTTCAACCATTAATGAATTTTGTATTGAAAACTCTACATGCCCTACTGTTGAGTATCCTAAGAATATTCCTTCATCAAGTTTTGCATCAAATTTTCCAAGATAATTTTTGGTGTTTAAGATGAAACATTAACATCCAAAGACTCTAAAGTAGTCTAGTTTTGGTATTTTACCAAAGTACAGTTCATAAGGTGTTTTAGAAAGTAAAGGTCTAAGATTTATCCTATTTAGTACATAACATGCTGTATTTATAGCTTCAGCCCAAAAATACTTAGGCAAAGAATACTCATAAAGCATAGTCATTGCTGTCTCTTGTAATGACCTGTTTTTCCTTTCAACTACCCCATTAGATTGAGGCGTTCTAGGAGCGGAGAAGTTATGGTCAATACCATGCTTGTTGCAGTATAAGTCAAATTGACTTATATTGTCAGATTCTCCTCCATGGTCACTCCTCACAGAGGTTACAGTATACCCTTTCTGATTTTGCAGTCTGTTACATAGAGTTGCAAATTCATCGAATGTATCATTTTTATTTTTCAGAAAAACAGTCCAAGTGTATCTAGAGTAGTCATCAATAATTACAAAGGTATAATTTTTACCACTCATACTAGATATATTGATAGGTCCAAATACGTCTAAATGAAGTAGTTCCAATGGTCTAGAGGAAGAGACAATATTCTTCGACTTGTGGGAGACCTTGGTTTGTTTGCCTTTTTGACAAGCATCACAAAAATTGTCTATTTCATACTTGATTTTAGGGAGGTTCCTCACAAGATCCTTGGATGCAATGGTTTGAATCAACTTGACATTTATATGTCCAAGTCTGCTATGCCATAATGAAGACTCACTATGGTTAGAAACCAAGCATGCATTCAAGGAACTTGCTTCGTCAAGCATACAAACATAAATATTGTTTTTCCTAGACCCTTTTAGTATTAGATTATCATTTGCATCTTTGATGCAACATTGGGAGACATTGAATTCTATTTTGTATCCAATGCTACATAATTGACTTACACTTAGGAGATCATAATTCAAAATTTTCACAAAGTAAACGTTTGAGATTGAAATACCTCCAAGTCTTATTTTTCCAAT
This sequence comes from Macadamia tetraphylla, assembly GCA_022985045.1. Taxonomy (NCBI): domain Eukaryota; kingdom Viridiplantae; phylum Streptophyta; class Magnoliopsida; order Proteales; family Proteaceae; genus Macadamia; species Macadamia tetraphylla. Next base: position 10,573,120 of record CM040963.1, read on the forward strand.
ACCAGCAATTTTTCCTTTGCTGTCATCTCCAAAGGAGACCCAGCCTCCATCGTAGTCCCGTAAGCTTGAGAATAGGTTCTTGTTGGATGTCATGTGTTTGGAACATCCATTGTCGATGACCCATTCAGCTTCCACCTTATTCTTCAAGCAAACCTATAACGGAAATTTAATCGTACATTGGTCCCCATAATCTCATGGGTCCATCATTGTTAGTGTCAAACTTTCCGACTGGAACCCAAATGGTTTTATACATTTTAGGTCTTTGGTTCTGCCTTTGGAATGGCTTTAGGTTTCTTTGAGTCCTCTACTTTTCATAAGACCCGTTTGATCTTTGAGGAGTATAGTATCTTTGAAATCTATAGAGTCCTTGGTTTTGGTATTTCCCTTGTGGTCTATAAGTCTCCCTAGGATAGTTCTTGTACCTTTGGAATTGTCTTTGGGGCCTCTCAATAGAGTATTCTCTTTGAGGTTGGGATTCTCTATACCTAGGCATAGGCCTAGAGTTTTCTTGAGACCTATATTGCCTTCTTAGGGGCGTGTAGTAGTAGGCATGGCTAACTCTTGGTCTCTCAGTTTGAGAATTGGGTTTCTTCTTTTTCTTGGAGTGACACTGGTTTATGGAGTGTCCTTTTTTTGACAAAAACTACATTTAATGTAAGAGGTGGATGGTTGGTTTCTTTGGTCACCCCTTCTTGGATTCTCATTTCTAGATGGATTTTGTCCATTATAACCCAGTCCTTCTCTTTCATTTGGACCTTTCCTTTAAGAACCAAGAAGATTGTCAAGGTTCTTTTGCCCTGGGTAAAGGTGCAGAGGTGGAGTTCAACTTGAAGTTTTCTTCCCCTCACTTACCTTTGAGGTTAGTGCCTCCACTCTCTTATTTAGTGTGTCAACCTCTTTCTCAAGTTTATTTTTATCAGACTTTAATTTGATACTTTCTTCATATAAGGCCTCGAAGGCTTCTTGAAGCTCCTCATTAGAGTCCCTTACTAAAAGTTCAGGTCGAGTTTGACATACCTCTTGTTCTTCATCTCCAATGGCCATCAAGGCGAGGTTGGTGACTTCTTCTCCAAATTCACTTTTCTCCTCTTCATCACTTGAGTCCCATGTGGCTGCATAAGCCTTCTTCATTGACTTATCTGGGCATTCGGTTCTGAAGTGTCTAGGCTTTCTGCATTCAAAACAGACTATATCTTTAGAAGAGATTTCCTTGGGTTTAATTTTTGATTTACCTTTTTCCCCATAAGATTTGTCACCGTAGGATTTGTTCTTATGTTGAAATCTTCATTTCTTTTGAGGAACTTGTTGAATTTCCTCGTGATGAGTGAAATTTCTTTTTCCATGTCGAATTCATCTTCTTCATCATCTCTTACTTCTTCGATAGTTTGAGTTGATTTTAGAGCTATGGTTCTCCTTTTGTTCTCAGGATTTGGTTTGTCAGTGTTCAGCTCTACTTCATGAGTTTGTAGAGATCCAAACAAGTAGTCAAAGGATATTTTCGTCAAGTCTTTGGCTTCTTCTATTGCTGTTTTCTTGGGTCTCCAAGCTGCAGGTAAGGCTCTTAAGATTTTCTTGACTTTTTCAGCGTTAGTATAAGTTTTGCCTAAACCTTTGAGATTGTTCACAATATCAGTAAATCTTGTAAACATAGAAGTTATTGACTCATTTTCTTTCATAAAGAAGGATTCGTAATCAGAAACGAGTTGGCCTACCTTTCTTTCTTTTACCTCTGCTGTACCTTCATGTGTGACAAGAAACATATCCCAAATCTCTTTAGCTGTGTCACATGCTATGACTCGGTTGAACTCTTGTTCATTGAGGGCACATTGAAGGAACGTGATTGCACGGAAGTTGTACTGGATGAGAGTGATGTCTTCAGCCGTCCATTCCCCTTCATCCTTCGGTACTATCTTTCCATCAACTATTTTGGTGATGGTGTATGGTCCATTATCTATGGCTCTCCATACAAGAATGTTGTGACCACACACAAAGTTTTTGAATCTGCACTTCCAGAAGGAAAAATTCTCTCCATTAAAGTAAGGGGGTCTCGAGGCGTTCATGTCTTCTGGTGGTCGTTGGAATGTGGCCATGGTCTTTGACTCAACTTTAAGACGATATAGTCTTAAATAAATTGAGCTCCCGCTCTGATACCAATTGAAATAACCTAGAGGGGGGTGAATAGGTTATACTAGTGGAATTTAACTCTTTTCGATGAATAGGTCACAAGTGTGACTGCAAGTTAAAACAATGCGGAGTAAATAAAACAAGTACAACCACAAAACACAAGATTTATAGTGGTTCAACTCAATCCGAGTCTAGTCCACTCCCTACAAGAATCCTCTTGTAAGGTATTCCACTAGTTCTTCCTTTCAGTACGGTAGGTAGGGAAGAAAACCTTTACAATCTTTTTCACAGATAAGAGTATCCTTAAAAATCCCCTTTACAGGCAGAGAGGCGCCTTTACAATCTCTTTTGGAGGTAGAGAGACACCTTTCTCTTTTTAGGATAAGAGAATCCTTACAATCCTAAGTACAGTCTAGAATTGTAAAAAAAAAAACAGAAATAAATAGGAAATAGTGGAATAGGAGGAATACCTCAAGTGTGGTGCAAATGATGAGAATGAGAGATGAATGATGCACCTTTTGTAAAGTCCTCTCTTATGGCTTTGACTTGCACAGGATAGAGTAGAGGACTTTGATTGAGACTTGAGCCTTTTGTTGGGATTGGTGTAATCGAACAACTTAAATAGAATATACTAATCTTACTAACTCTTGAATGCTTGCAATACTGCTCTTAAAGCTCTTTCTTAATGATTATTTAATTAAGAGCGATTTGGGTATTTATAGGTGAACTTAGTGAAGCAATTTAGGTAGGAAATCAGGCTCTAATGGATGTATTCTGGGACCACTGGTCGACCGCCATCGGTAGCCGGTCGACCGCCAAGAGCCGTTGAGGCAAAATATAGCTTTGGGGCACTTCCAGGCAGTCACTGGTCGATCGAAACTTTTTATCAGTCGATCGGCTATGGTCTCAGACAGTTCCGATCGATCGGGGCTTCCAGCCGATCGACCGCCAACATGACATACTCTGTTATGACAGAATGCTGTCATACTGACTAGTCGTCAGTGTTTTGACCATAACTTTTTGGTCCGACCTCCGATTGATCTGAGATCAGTTGCGTTGGAATCAAAACTCAATTTCCTACACCTTCTATGTAGGTTTCATCTCCTGATACTAATTTCATGATTCCCTAAAATACCCTTGAGTCAGGTTAATGTGGTTTTCACAGAATTTCACTAGAACACATTTTTCCTAATATGTTCCTCACCACTTAGAGACTTTCCATACTTGGTCAAGGTATGCTCTGTGGTCATTCTAGTATGATGTAAAGCACATGCATATATA
>CM040963.1:10576624-10656320 GCA_022985045.1 Macadamia tetraphylla
TACTCTCTCTCTCTCTCTCTCTTCCAATAGTTCTTATCATTTAAGTGGATCACCTTGATTAAAGCCCGACCAATTTAATATTCTTCATAACCTATAGAATTCTAATATTCTGGAAGGAAGTTGGAAGTGGAGGACCTTATAACTGGTGAGATATTTCCTTGAAAAACAGGGTCTCCTGAGAAATTCAGGCAATAAGACAGGGAAGAGATGCACCCCAGGTCTAAAGCTTTCCAAGACCCACATTACAGCCAAGACCCACATTAACTTTGGTTGTGGAATTGTCTATGTCGTTGAGTAATCCCAATAGGCTACTGTTACATGATCGATCGTGGCTGTCTGTTTCAGCTAAGGGGAAAGAGTCATAGATAGATTCCCTAAATAGATTGGCAAGATGTCTTAATTCCCTCGATCACTGACGATGGTCTCCTATATTTACTTCAACGCTTGCCTAGTCTAAACAAAAGAAAGAATGTTATCCACCAACGCATGATTCTGTCCCCCTCCGGGTAACCAACTTAATTCATCTAGCTAACACCATTCAAGAGCTATGGTCCTCACAGATCCGAATCCTCTTTAATTCTTAATCGTTCAATTCTTATCCAGTACTCTTTATTTGCACGACACTTGTACGATGTCAAAATTCAACGGTTTTGAAAGTCTAGGACATTTAAAGGATTTAAATAGGTTTGAATTTCAAAGAACTTCCACAACCTTTCTATTTTGAAATATACCCAATTCGCACAGGGAAATAATTGGGCATGAATTGGAGGACCAAGAATTGAAGACGAGCCAAATCCAGTCCCCACACCCTAAATTGAGTGTGACTGAAAGCCGGGTCTCCATCGGCCATCAGTTACTTATCTCGACTTCACCAAAAAGTCTCTAAAGGCAACCGGAAACGCTTATCTTTGCTCCATCTCTCCCTGTATAAGGTTCACTACAATGACTTGTTGAGATTCATCCGTAGAGTTCGAGTTTTTCTTCCTCTTCTTCATACGCACGAAGGAAGAACAGTCCTCATATAGAAATGGATCCACTGCTACTTTTTGTTGGGCTGCTACTGGCCTGCCTAAACAAAACAGGTCTCTCTCTCTCTCTCTCTCTCTCTCTCAAACACACACAAACATAAATGGTTAAGGGTTCCATGCTCTCTTGCATCTCTTAGCATCGATGAAAGTAGATTCATTATTTTTTCACTCATGAATTAGTGCACATCTTACCCGATCTTCTTCTTCCATAATAGTACCGAACAATAGTATTTATTAGAGTAGATACATGAATCACTTCAAATAGAAGGCCAAGTAGGTCTATTAGTCCGAGTGGAGAGGAAAAAAATATTTCTGGAGATATCCATTTTCCTGGAGAAATTTTATCTCAGAACAGTGGTATCTTCATAGACCAGAAGGGGGGGAAAAGATTCACATACACATACGTGATTAAGGGTTCCATAATGCTCCCTTGCATCTCCTAGCTTGGATTCGGAATGTCCATACACTTCTATTTGCATCTGATTTGTGTGTCTGTATGGAGAGAGAGAGAGAGAGTATGATGGTCATTTCATGCTTCTAAAGCTGCATTTGTAGTCCCAATCAATAATCAACTAATCATTTTACAATCTAAAATTGCAGGGGCACAATCAGGTGTTTGTTGTGGAATGTCTGGTGACAATTTACCATCTCCACAAGAAGTTGTGGATCTCTACAAATCACAAAACATCTCAAGGATGAGACTCTTTGGTCCAAACCAAGCAATTCTCCAGGCCCTCCAAGACACCGACATTGAACTCGTCTTGGGTATTTTAGAATATGACCTAGAAGGCATAGCAAGTAACGATATGTCCATTGTAATTGATTGGGTCCTACTACCCTAGTGTTAGATTCCGATATATTGTTGTTGGCAATGAAGTAAATCCCATTTCTAATAGCAATGCCCAGTTTGTTCTCCCTGCAATGCAAAATATTTATTACACACTTGCATCACAAGGCCTAGAGAAACAAATTAAAGTGTCCACAATTGTTAGTGCCCAAATCCTTGGAACCACCAACCCTCCCTCTAATGGTTCATTCAGGGACGATGCAATATCCTATATAAACCCTATTATTGACTTCCTTGTCCAAAAAGGGTCACCACTACTTGCAAATGTATATCCCTACTTCAGTTACAGTGCAGACCAAGAAGGCATCAGTCTTTCCTATGCTTTGTTTAAATCTCAGTCAGTTGTGGTACAAGATGGTAAGCTTGGATATCGAAACCTTTTCGATTCCATGGTGGATGCTTTGTATTCAGCTCTTGAGAAGCTCGGAGCATCCACGGTCGAGATTGTTGTATCGGAGAGTGGTTGGCCAACCCAAGGAGGCAGTGGAGCATCTACAGAAAATGCAGGGACTTACAATTCAAATCTGATTCAACATGTGAAGGGTGGCACTCCGAAAAGGCGTGGAAAAGCCATAGAGACTTATGTATTTAACAAATTTGATGAGAACAGCTAAAACCATTTTTGGGGTCTATATCTTCCTAATAAACAACCCAAATATGCATTTAATTTCAGTTCGGCTCCTACAATTAGGACCCCAACCGAATCACAGAAGCCATATTGCCACGGCTGCTATATCACTGTGCATCAACCTTATCTTCTTTAACATCTAATCATTGTTGTAATTTCATAGATACTAGTTACTCAAGAAAGTAAGCAAGATGAGGACAATCTGATGTCTTTTTGTTTCTTTTCTCTGTAATTTTGAAACCTTTCATTTTTATTTTAATGAAATGTGGATAGATAAGTTACAATCTCGTCTATGATGGTTGTTTTGCCTCCTATGCAAGAAGAGTTGGCTCACGATGCTGCCTCGTTTTAGAGTATCAACAATGATGTGTTTTTTCTGCTTTTGTGTTAGCGGGTGAGTCAATACTCCTACTGATGGCAATGTTGAAGGTGAGAGGGCCTAGCGTGATTATAGTCTTTTGAGTGTCCGGACATGTTCAGTGTGTTGTATCATTTTTTTTTTTTCAGTATAAATGATCTCTTAACTGAAAAAAGAAGGATAAATTACAATAAATTTGTTCAGATTTGTCTGTTTTGGATTTCTTTGTATTATTCTCATTCTTTTTTTTTTAATATATTCTTTGCTGACCTTAAGCAAAAAAAAAAGTATGAACTTTCTTTCTACCGTTAGGTCTTATTTCCTTACCATGTGGTAAATGGAATAGCTCACATGTTGGGGGTATGATGTCTAGTATTCCATTGCTCGCATTTGGGTATTTCGGTAAATTACATGTGCATGTTTTTGCCATATATTTGTAGCTAGGGTCCTTTCTCTGTTATGAATCTGAGAGGTGGAAAGATGAGGCGACTGTAACTCTATTATCCAAAGGTTTTGGACCCTTTTCTTATCTGAATCTTAAGGGCAGGACCCTACCTTATTCTTGAACCCTCTGTCAAGCTCTACCCTACCCGCATTTCGGAAGGGGGCCAAAGAAATGTTTCCACCTGAATTTCTCCACTACACTGCCTGCAGACTCCAAGCTCCAGTGGGGCAGGGTCGACCGGGGTTGTTTCTTGAAATTGATAGTGAAGCAAATCTCATTATGATCATAGTGAACGTAGGAAATGTGATTGGGACACTGGCTGTGGCTAGGTCGGTGGGCATTTTATCTAGCCCTTGTTTTGTATCATTGTAATTCTTTTATTCATTCTTAATTGTATCTCATTGTTGAATGCTAAATTTTGTCTCGAATTCTTAACCCGTTTTGAAGAATGACCTGCTCCGACATATTTTTGGTGGCGACCTGAATGAGAAGTTTTCTGAGATCTGTGATGGAGGCAAAAGCATTGGGTTGATCGACCCGCGACCCGATGGATCGACCCGCGACCTGGAATATATAATGTTCTATCGTCTTGTTGAGCAAGTCATTGTAATTTGGGGGTTTTTCGAGCTAGGGTTTCAGGACGAGTTTTTTCGCCGCTGTTTGGTTGTAATATCTCTTCTACATAGTGAAACATTTTCTTCTTTGCTCGAGGATGTTGCACACCACACCAGTGTGTGAACCTTGTTAAATCTCTGTGTTGTGCGGATCTAACATTGAGCTTAAGCAAAATAGAGAAAAAAATGTGAACTTAGGAATTATAGTCGAATCATATAAATCCTTGTGTGCGATTGTATGATCGTTTATTTGAATATTCCATTCTTTTTTGTATCTTTTTTAGGTTCTCATTTTCTACAACATCTATCCTATAAGTTTCAAAATGAAATGTAAGACAAAAAAGGTTCCCTGGGTGAGTCACCTAGAAATGAACATCAAGGTGACTGCCTAATTCCTACCAGGTGGATAAAGCGAACCTTGTGCTAGGGTAAGGGTTTGCGTTTGCCCTTTAGTATGCAGTTGGACTTCCCGCTGATGCCATGCTGAAGGTGGGAGCTCTTTTTGTGGTTTTTTGGTTTGTTTTGTGACTGCATTTATTTATTTATTTTTTGCCTCTATTCTTGTAATAAATTCATCTTCTTAGGAAAAAAGGATTTGTCCTTTAGACTTGGGTGAGATTGATCCGTATCAGGCCCAACTTACCCAAATTAGCCAATTTGCTGATACTTCTCATCATTGGTCTATGATTTCAACCATCTACACTTCTCCCTCCCCCACCCCATATTCCCACATGTCCTCTACACAACCCTACATATGGTTTCCTAACACTAGAGCAACTAACCATGTCACCCCGACCTTCAACCTCTCTCCCTCTGATACCTACACTGGTCTAGATCAACTACGTACACGTGGGTAATGGGAAGTGACTTAATATCTCACACACTGATACTTCTGTTATTCCCTCAATCTTCAGCTTTTTTGTCAATGTTAATGATGTTTTCTTTGAATTTCACCACTTTTGTTTTTTCGACAAGGACCAACAACTCAAGGTTCGACTTTAGTCTGATATCATTATAATTTTAGAAGATCATTTCCTTCTCCACTTTCAATCCAGAACACCCCCCTCCCCTTTTTTCTAGCTTCCATTTTTTTCTCTTCATTAGGTACCTTGAGGTTGAATTGGATATGGCTTTTGGAGATCCAAGGCTTTTTTTCCCTTTTCTTTAGGGTACCCTGAAATTGAATTGATTTGAATCCGCCAGCCCCCAAACATATGTTCTAGTAGAGATGTCAAACGGATAAACAAATGGAGGCCACGATGGTGAACCTTGAGAGGCCGGTCAGAAATTCAGTTCACCTTATCCAAAAAACAAATCAACGTGGGCCATTACAGTAAATTCCCGGATCAAGATCTGGCCCAAGGCACATCGAGTACGTGGTATATCAAAATTTGTTTGGTTAGAAAGAAATCTATTCTGGACCAATTCCCCATACCTCCGATGAAACATAAGCACTCCGAGACAAACTAGCACTATTGGAACATGCCTTCGAAAAGAAAAAGAATTCAAACAAGAGAGGATCGACCCAAAAGCTTAGTTTGATTGCCAAGAAATTAGAAAAAAAAAATTGAATTTTAAAGTGAAATATAGATACATAAGCCAATTATTACATGGAGGTGAAACAATATCAACATGATCGATTTACGTATCTATCATTTTATTTAAATTGAAAAAAATGAAAAAAATATCATTTTTAACAATCAAACTAAGGCAAGAAGAAATGAGCCTATATCAATTCTTCATAGGAACCCATAGCCTTCTTTCTCTCACAGTCCACATGTCATTAAGTACCCTGATGGTTTGAACAATTCTACTATTCTGGAAGGATGTTGATAGTGGAGGGCCCAATAATTATTTTTTATTTGTTAAGGACCTTGAAATGTTTCTTTGAGAAACAGGGTCCGCTGATGAGACTAGAAAAGAAAAGATGGACCAATTTTTTTTATTTTCTAAGACTCACATCATGGTCAAATCCCAAACTCTAAACCTTTCCAAGGACCACATCACAGTCAAGTACTCTGCAGAAATGTTGGTACTTGATGTCTAGAATTCAGGAAAAAAAAAAAAAAATCGTTGACACCATGAAATTAAAAAAGAATGTGTGCATGTAGCTAGCCTATGATTACACTTGAAAGGTCTTCAGGGATGTTGAGTTGTCTGTATCATGTAGTAACCCTAAGTAGATTACGGTTACATGATTGTGGCTGTCTGTTTTGATAAAGGAGAAAAGAGTCAAAGATAGAATATCCCTAAAGAGAATTGAGATAGGATTCTTCGTGGCATGACCGGATTCTCTCAATCCTGATCATTCTCTGGTCCAAGACTCTACCGAAAGGAGCTGGATCCAGAGATTTGTCTAGATGTCTTAATTCCCTAGACCATTTACTTGTACTTGCCAAGTCGAAATTGAGTTCTAGTAGAAAAAAATAAGAGTCTAAATTGAGTTCACCATATATCATAAAAAAAGTAAATAAATAAAAACCAAAATTGCCATATATATGCTTCGATATTATAGTAACAATGAATGAAAATCCGATTAAAATTATTAACCATGCTTAAAAGGCAGACATCCATTATAGATTTGAAGTCAAGGCTCATTCTTATACATAGTAAAAATGATTAAAAACCTGTTTAATTGGTAAGATACGATATACAATAAGGAAGAGATAGTAACCATCATTAAGAACCTACTTTAAGGTTCATTCTAGGTTCAAGATCAAGCGTAGAGAAGCTATGCCCCATTTTTATGCCCTCAAACTTAAATGGAGGGTCGAGATCAGATCTGCCCTAACGAATTCGGCATGATAATACTGAAATTGTCATTGCATCAGGGATTTAATTGCTCTTGCTTGTTGATAAAGGGAAAACCCACTGGTCAAGCTTGTACTACTAGTATGCAACTACTCCACTTGAATGGCTTTCATGTTCATCGGCTTTTTGTTTCTTCAAAGCATTTCGGGTCATCTACATATATTAATGTGATGGATACCTAATAGGGATCTGGCTCCTCTTCATAGAGCCTAGGGACCAAAAAGTGATCCTAGGGTTGAGAGGACTCGAGCACACGTCCCTAGGTCACCCTAGTCATAGGATTACTCTCGATCCTAGGCTCCATGGAGAGGAATCTTATCCTACCTAGTATAAGTTATTGCTCTTGGTCGATAATCTTGTCAATAGAGATTCAAGTACTATTGACTCTTAAAGATGCTACTTCATTTACACATAACCTTTACTGGTATAGCTCTAAATCAAGACAAACTTCTAGGCTCTCGAGTACAAGTTATGTAGAAGGGTTGGAAACATCAAGCGCAGATTGCGCTCCATTAGTTTGATGAGGGAAGAGCTACATAGTCAAATTGAGCACAATTGTCTACCTAATAAGCACAAATACATTTTGCCATTTTGATTTTGGATTTAATAAGGAAATACGTACGTAAAGTCTTGTGTACTAACTATATTGCGGCTTGAGAGGCTTAAGGCAATATATGTATCTGGTCTCTTCTCTTGAAACACGACTGCCACTATAGAATTGAATACCTTCACTCTTGTCATCAGGGTTGCATAGGATAAAGGCTCCAGCTTCGTTCTGTGTTTGGCTTGTCAATGATCATCTACATGACTTAAGGTAAGCATTGTATTTAGTTAATTATGAGTAATGGACGAACTTCCCTCCACCCATTTGCTTTATTTTGTTCCCTGGTCAACAACTGAGTGACATGAGTTGGGGACATTAAAATAAATAATCGTGCAGAAAGTCACAGGAGTTAGAGGTGTCAATTTTGAACCCGCACCGGTAGGCCTAACAAAGCCCGGCATGTTTACGACTCCACTTGGACCGGCCGATTTAATAAACGTGTCGGGCTTGAGCAAGCCCAACACGTTTACTAAACGGGCTTTCACGGTGCAAGTAGCTAGCCCATCGGGTGCCCGATCGAACCGACACATTTATATGTTCGGGTTGAACCGACTCGTTGTAACTCGACCCAGCCCAACCCCCTTTAATATTACATAAAATTACTATTTTACCACTACTAGTTAGAAACAAATTAAGCTTTCTTACCCTTTGCTTTGTAATATGATTTGATTTAATTAAGTTTTATTTTGTAAGTTGTAAAGGTCATAATCTCTTCTTTTCTTTGTAAGAACAACCTTAATCTCATATCATTTCTCTTTTTTATTAAAGACTTGCCTCAAATGTTTCTGGGCATTCAACCAACTTAAGAAAAGAATTTTAGGATAGACACGTTTAAAGCCCGTTTAGAGTCCGTTTAGACTTAAATAGATTTGTAGCCCGGTTAAGGGCCGGTTAAGACCGGTTTAAGGAAACCCAATTAAAGCCCGACACCGATTGGCCCCATTATAAACCGTACCATGTCCCCAAAGTTAGGCCTGTTTACTTAAATGAGCTTTCACGGTGCAAGGCTTCCAAGTGGTCAAGCCCGATTAAGTTTGACCAAGATCGGCCAAGCCCGACCGATTGACAACCCTAACAGGAGCAGAACCCACAATAGAACAAGGACGTACTGACCAATCTCAACCGTTGATTTTTTGTATCACATTTTTAATTACACACATGTCAAATTTCATAGTTTAACTCAATCATATGGCCTACAATGTATTAAATTTCCTTGCATATTTTGAGTTATTAATTTGTTATCCTCATTTCTTTTTCTTTTTTTGATAAATTGTTATCCTCATTTTCACTATATTATTGTGTTTTGACTGTGGCCCAGTTAGTGATTCTCCACTTCTTATATTTAAGTTGACCAAGAGGCTTCACCAAAAACAGTCGCTAAAGGCAACTGGCGTGGGTGATGTCCTGGCGGCTGAGTGTTTAACTCCACAAGGCTATGAGTATGGAAACGTTCATCTTTGCTCCATCTCTCCCTATATAAAAGTCACTACATGGACTTAGTGAGATTCATCGGTAGATTTTGAATTCTTCTTCATCATCATACGCACGAAGGAAGAGCAGTCCTTATATAGATATGGATGCTCCACTGCTTCTTGTTGGGCTGCTACTGGCCTACTTAAACAGAACGGCTCTCTCTCTCTCTCTCTCAAATGGTTAAGGGTTCCATGCTCTCTTGCATCTCTTAGCTTCGATGAAAGTAGATCGTTTTTTTTTTTCTTCATTCCCAAATAAGTGCATATTTTATCCCGATCTTTTTCCATAATGGTACGGAACAATAGTATTATTGGAGTAGACACATGAACCGCGGAGAAGGCCTATTGGTCCGAGTGGAGAGAAAAATTCTAGAGAGATCCATTTTCCTAGAGAAATTTTATCCCAGCACACTGATATCTTCATAACCCAGAAGGTGGGAAATGATTCACAAAAACACACACACACACATGTATACCTGGTTAAGGGTTCAATGCGCCCGTCATCTCCTGGATTGGATTCTGAATTTCCATATAATTATACACTTCTATTTGCATCTGATTTGTGTTTTGAGGGAGAGAGAGACTGTTGGTCACTACAGGCTTCCAAAGTAGCATCTGTTGTCCCATTTAAGAATCAACTAATGAATCCTTGTACAATCTAATAATGCAGGGGCACTACCAGGTGTGTGTTGTGGAATGGCTGGCAACAATTTACCAACTCCACAAGAAGTTGTGGATCTCTACAAAACCCAAAACATCACAAAGATGAGAATCTTTAGTCCATACCAAGAAATTCTCCAGGCCCTAAGGCTCCAACATTGAACTCGTCGTGGGTATCCTAGAGTCAGACCTGGAAGGCAAAGCAAGTAGCAATATTTCCATTGCATCTGACTGGGTCAAGAACAATATAATACCCTACTACCCTAACGTTAGATTCCGGTATATTGTTGTTGGAAATGAAGTAAATCCCATTACTAATAGCAATACCCAGTACGTTCTCCCTGCAATGCAAAATATTTATAACACCCTTACATCACAAGGCCTAGAGAACCAAATCAAAGTCTCCACTATTGTTAGTTCCCAAATCCTTGTAACCTCTAACCCTCCCTCTAAAGGTTCATTCAGGGATGATGTAATATCCTGTATAAAACCTATTACTCTCTTCCTTACCCAAAAAGGATCACCACTACTAGCAAATGTATATCCCTACTTCATTTAGAGTGCTGACGAAGAAGGCATCGGTCTTTCCCATGCTTTGTTTACATCTCAGTCAGTTGTAGTACAAGATGGAAAGCTTGGATATCGAAACCTTTTCGATTCCATGGTGGACACTTTGTATTCAGCTCTAGAGAAACTCGGCGCCTCTACTATCGAGATTGTTGTATCAGAGAGTGGTTGGCCTTCTGAAGGAGGAAGTGAAGCAACTATGGAAAATGCAGGGGCTTACAATTCAAATCTGATTCAACATGTGAAGGATGGCACTCCGAAAAGGCCAGGAAAGGAGGTAGAGACTTATGTGTTTAACATGTTTGATGAGAACAATTATGACCATTTTTGGGGCATATATCTTCCTAATAAACAACCCAAATATGCATTTAGTTTCAGTAATTCGGTTTCTACAAATGACAGTACCACATCCGAATCAAATAAGTTGTTTACCAAAAATAAAAATCAAATAAGCCATGTTGCTTCAATTGCTATGTCACCGTTCATCACCATTCTCCTCTTTATATGAACATATTTGAGGACTTTCTAGGAGGGAGGATTAGATGTTGTAATTTCATGGATAGAAGAACCAAAGAATGTAAGCAAAATGAAGGACAACCTGCTGTCTTTTGTTTATTATCTGTCATTTTGAAACTTTTTTTTTTTTTTTTTTGATTAATTATTTGGACATCCCTTGTACTATGGTCAAATTGCTTAACATCTCAAAAAGTTTGAAAATTTACTTGAAGCCCCATGCAACCTCATTGTGTTTAAGGGTGTCAATGGGCCCGAACCTGTATTCGGTCCGGTTCCTGTTTCGGTTCTAAGGAATGTTAGTGTGATCCAAAACCAGACCAAGTCCCATCTCGGTTTTGAAAATTGGTACTCGTACTCGACCTGTCCAGTTCCAATCCGGTTCTGGTTCTTATTTGGATTTTGTATTCAGTTCTTATTTGGGTACAATATCCAGTTTCAAATTCGATTTTATTATGCAGTTGCTATTCAGAAGATAAAATATAAATGTTTATTCACTATGTTATTGGTCTTCCCCAACAAAAGAATGAAAAAAAAAAAAAAAAAAAAAATTCATGAGCTATCAATCATCTATTGAACTTCTAATATCGTTAATTTCACTACTTTAAAAACACAATATGCAGAGAAGAGGAAGAACAAAATACTTCAAACTTGAAGAGTTACAATTTAGTAGATTGTTTAACTCGTGATTCATGAGTCCCAATGCAACAAAAACTAAAAAAAAAAAAAAAGAGGGTTTTAGATTTGGACTATAATTAAAATTCTATAAGATGATTTATCATTTAGGCGATTGAATATATCGAGTTCCCATATAAGTAACGTCAAGTTTTTAGTTAAAGAAGAAAAAGTGGACATTAAGTTATCTGGTCCGATTTCAGTTAGAACCGTCGGTTCTATGCATAAATCCAGATCCGGACCGAACCAAATTATAAATACTTATTTCAGATCCAGGATTTAACCATATTATAATGGGTTGGATTTGGTTCAGGGTATTCGGTCTGGATCTGGATTCGGTTTTTGGTTTCGATTCCGATTTGACACCCTTAATTGTATTAGTCTACTGATAGTGGTTAAATGAAAAGACCATTTTACCCTAACAAGTTATTCAAGAAAGAGAATGTGAAACAAGAGAGAGAAAACAGGGACTCGGATCCTCTCAATTGTGTTAGTCCCTGGTGTGCATCGAGTGCCTGAGGCATTTGGGGCATGTGCCCTAGTGCTGCCAGCCGTCCAAAGCACACTGGGACTGACCACTTGAGAAGATGCCACTGGGTGTTTTGTTTTCTCTTACTATTTTATGTCTTGCTGGTCTCTCCAACCACCCCCTAGTTGGAGAAGATCTAAATCCCATGCTCGGGTGTTGCCAACTGTCCTATTCTCATTGGACTCGATCCCTTACACCCCAAGTCCCCATCTCTCCGTCGGCCAACTGTCAGGCTATTTTTAGAAGGTAAGAAAAGAAAATCAAGAAAAGAAAAAAACAAATGAAGAGATCTAAAAAAGAAAATTTTCTTGTTATTTGTAATGAAAATAAAAGATAGAAATGGACCCTCAGGCGATAAATCAAAGAGGAGAGATGAGATATGAGAGAGTACAGAATAGAAATCAACGAGAAGAATGAAACCGATGGAGTTTCTGAGGAGTCCGACTCCAAGATAAATGTGCTATTTTTCCGGCATGTACTCTCGGAGTAAGATAGAAATGAGATGATGGCATGAGCAGATCTACATCCATGGCGACAGTGCTGCTCTTTTTATGGTCAATTTTCTCTTCTCTGAGGAAGTCTCTGGTAAGATTGCTTAGGATTTTGGAGCATCATGTACCCTCTCCCTCTCTCACCACTAGAGGCAATTGTCTCCGATCTCCAGTCAACTCTAGCGTTCCAATGGCTGTTACGTCCTCATCCTCAGCATCAAAATATGCAACCATGGTCCTTCAGGTTAAAATCGAAGAGGGATGGGAGCCAATACTATCACGTCACTTCTTTCTCTCCCTCTTTCTCTCCTCTTTTTTTTTTTTTTTTCAAAAAGATGGAGGATTCAATACTGTGTAACTAGGGTGTCAAAAAAGCTCGGTCAGCCCAAGCCCATCTTAACCCACCTTGACCACAAATAAGGCTTTGACTGAGATTTCAGTTCACAGGGTGGGTTAGGGTTGAGAATTTCAGGTTCGAGACCAGGTTGGGTTGGGCCTGGGTTGAAGACTTAACACAACCCAACCCTACATATTAAATACATAATAATATAAATATGTTAATAATTATAAATGGGTACTTATAGTAAAAGGTCTGAATTTTTTTTTTTTCCCACAATCTACATATATACAAAAAACTTAGTCTTTGGCCTCTGGAATGCACCAAGATCAAGAAACTGATAATACTAGGCTGAGGAGGATTGGGCTTAGCCCAATCCAATTAGGTTGGGTCCACTAGGGTTGGGTTGGATTAAGTCTGATAGTGTTAGGCTTGGGCTGAGATAACTCTGTTGGTGTACGATGTCTTATATTTCATTACAGCTTAATCCATGGAATATTGAGGGCAGTTTTGTACTTTCGACATTAGGGTTTTTCACTATATATTTGTAACAATGGATACTTTCTTTGTAAGCAATTTTGAGAGGTGTGAGAATGAGTGTCATAACCCTATTCTCCATTGATAGTGAAGCAGAATATCATTTCATTGAGTACGTAGGTAATTTTGCCGTACCTCGTAAACTTGTGTGCATTGTTTGTTCTTGTTTTTCCATTACCTTTTGTATCGCTCTTAGGGTTGCGTTTCTACAAACCCAGTCCGACCTAGGACTATGCTGGGCTAGGGTTGATCTTAGAATTGAGTTGGGGTTTTAAAAGACTCAGCCCAACCAGACCCATTGACAGCCATACGTGCAACAATCACATGACCCCAATCGGATTGTAAGGCGACGTGGGTTTTGTTCACCGGTTGCTATTTGGATCTACTTGTAATTTTACTACCATTATTACTGTTGAGTAAAGATTGAGAAGCTTCTCAATCTCATGAAGTGGTGGAGGGCTTTACCAAGAACCGCCCACGGGTTCTCTCTGCAACGACTCCTAAACTGTTGTATCTGATGGTGCATCAAAGAATGTATACTCCCGCGGCCTCACCCATATCATGCCACAAATGATTGGATCGAGCTTTCGGACAGATGGACAGCTAGGATCAAGCACCTGATCATAGTAAAATCGCACGTCCCAGGTAAGCTCTTCAGCCCAAACCAAAATCCCTGCACTTCAGCCCAAACCAATATCCCGGCATCATCGTATCATCTGTAAAGCAAAACAGAGGATCTCTCTCTCTCTCTCTCTCTCTCTCTCTCTCTCTCTCTCAACCAAAGGCTGCTTTAAGGAAAAAAACAATAAAAAGAATCGAACAAAAATCAAAAGTTGGATTGAATGGTTGGTGGGCGTTAACTGGTGGGCGTCAATAGGTGGGCGTCATAAGGTATTGACGCCCACCTTGACGCCTTAATCTCCCCCTAAACAAGGGTCAGAAATGGATATGGTGAGAGATCCATAGAGTCTCAAGTCTCAAATCTTCTTCGTCTTCATACGCAGCAACCAAGAACAACCATCATCACAAAGCATATGGATGCCACACAGCTACTTGTTGTTGGGCTGCTGATCACCTGCCTAAACAGAACAGGTCTCTCTCTCTCTCTCTCTCTCTCTCTCTCTCACACACACACACACACACACAAACACACAGTTGCAAATATAAGAGTTACTGACAATCTAATGATGCAGGGGCTCAATTAGGTGTTTGTTATGGAATGAATGGCAACAATTTACCATCTCCAAAAGAAGTTGTGGATCTCTACAAATCACAAAACATCACAAGGATGAGAATTTATTACCCAAATCAAGCAACTATCCTCGCCCTCAGAGACTCCAACATTGAACTTGTGTTGGGTGTCCCAGACTCAGATCTTCAAGGCATAGCAAGCAGCAATTCCACTGCAATCAATTGGGTCAAGAGCAATGTATTAGCCTACTTTCCTAGTGTTAGATTTCGATATATTTGTGTTGGAAATATAATAAGTCCCGATAGTAGCAATGCCCAGTTCGTTCTTCCTGCAATGCAAAATATTCATAACACAATTGCATCAGCAGGTCTACAAAACCAAATCAAAGTGTCCACATCTATCATTTCCGGACTCCTTGGAACATCCTACCCTCCCTCTCAAGGTGCATTCAGGGACGATGTGAGATCATTTATAGACCCAATTATCACCTTCCTTGCCGACAATGGTGCACCACTACTCGCAAATCTGTATCCCTATTTTAGTTACAGTTCAAACCCAGAAGCCATTAGTCTTTCCTATGCCTTGTTCTCATCCCAGTCGGTTATGGTACAAGATGGTAAGCTGGGATATCATAACCTTTTTGATGCCTTGGTTGATGCTATCTATTCAGCTCTAGAGAAGGTGGGAGGCTCAACTGTCGAGATTGTTGTATCGGAGACTGGTTGGCCATCGGCAGGAGGCACCGGAGCTTCTACAGAAAATGCAAGGGCTTACAACTCAAATCTGATTCAACATGTGAAGGGTGGCACTCCAAAGAGACCTGGAAAGGCCATAGAAACTTATGTGTTTGCTATGTTTGATGAGAACCAAAAGATCACTAATCTAGAGTTGGAGCAACATTGGGGTTTATTTTTTCCAAATAAACAACCCAAATATGCAATTAATTTCAGTGCAGATCCTACAAATAGCCCCTCAACTGAATCAAATAAGCCATATTGCCTCAATTACTATATCACCATGCATCTCCCTTCTCCCCTTTAACATCTAATTATCTAGCCACATGGATGGTATGGTGAAATAGGTCACATCCTTTCAAGCTCTATGCATTAGTGAGGCTGACTGCAATGATGTCAATAATGCAACTTTGCTTCTCTGATCTTGGATGCGGTCATTGGAAATACACGTTTGAGTCCTTTCCAGGGAGAAGGATGGAAGAACTCAAGAAAGTAAGATGCAGGACAACCTGTTGTGTTTTGTTTCTATTCTCTGTTATTTCAAACCTCTGTTTCATCACTTTTTTGGAGTCATATGAATGTGTAGAGATGCTGTGCTTGATTAATGTTTATATATATTGGACAAAGTTTTTCTTGTAGAGATCTCTTCTTAATCAGTGATGTGATCATGTGATTGGACTCCTTTCTTCACCCTTTCTGATTAAATCAGAAAACACCCATCTATGTAGAGACATTCTCCACATGTCTCCACACAGATGGGGTAAAGAACTTCAATCCGTAAAGAAACCCTCTAGTGAAAGCACATCCAGAAATAATGATTCATCCAATAAATAAAGTAAGCTGGAGGAAGGTGAGGATGACATCAGGTCATCATGCCCCTCATGCCCAAGGTGACACACATGCTACAATGGATGGGAGAAAGGGCCGCAATCCCGAGATGGTGAGCTAACTCTAAAACCCGTCCTCAGTTCGGATTAACCGCTGAGTTTGGATTAACCCCCCCTTAGCCCCCAGTCACTAAGGTAAATAGAAAAAGTATGCATTTCTATACTTGTTCCGAAAGAGCGAAGAAAAAGTGGATCAATAAATAAAGTATAGGTAAAGGTCATATCAAATGCACAAGGCTCTTGTGCTCCGGGAGGGGCATTGTGTACATAGCCTTACACCGTGCTTCGTAGGAGAGGTTATTTTCACATTTTGAACCTTTAACCAATACCTTGCAATAGTGCAACTTAACTGTTGTGCCAACAGGTCTGCCCACTGAAGATTCATCTAATAAATATTCTTTGAAAAAACCATTTTAACCCACTTTCCATCAATCACCAAGTTACATTTTATGTACTTAATCCTATTGACTTTAGGGTTTGACTAGGAAAAACCAGCATATGAATCGAGGGTTTGAGACTGGGCGATGAGAGAGGAAGAGGAGAGATTGGAAACTGGGCCGAAAATTTTTGCCCCTGCCGGAGGCCGACCACCGGGTAGAAGTAAACAACGGTTAATCACTGATTTCTGGAGCCTTGCTCCCAACCATGGCGATGCTTCAGTAGAGGATCCTAGAGAAATAGTGCCTGAGGAGATCAGGCTGAAGGAGGGTGCAGCAATGGGGGGCCAACGACCTAAAGGAGATGCTGAAGGTCGTCGATCCTATGCTGCTGTGTCAAAGAAGGGGTTGCCAGATGTGGATGACCTTCCGAGCCTATCCGCTGGGCCTCGACTAAGGTGGTGGCACCACAAGAGGCCTATGAAGAGAAACTTCAAACGTTCTCTTTTCCCGATTGGAAGGGTGAATTTGAGGCTCATCTCCATGGATGATATCCGTCATGATTCGCAAAGTTATGGAACTTGAAGGGAAGGTTAATCTTGCTCCTCTAGGGAAGGGTTTCATTCTCTTCCGCTTTGAGAGGGAGGGATATGTCATCGGTATGGGCGAGGACCCATAAAAGTTGGGACTCGGTGATTAGATTTGAGAGATGGAGGCGAATTTAGCATCCATGATAATCACACCCAAACTAAACTAGTCAGGTTCGTTTCCTGAACTCCCGATGGAGTATTGGCATGAAAAATCCTTCGACAATGGCCAAAGCCGCAGGGAGGCCTGTAGCTTTGGATCGCAAAACATTGAATGGCACCATGGGCAACTACTCCAGAGTCCTTGTTGAGGTCGAGTTGGTCAGAGCCAGGGTGGAGGAGATCCAAGTGGAATGAAAGAAACCTGGTACAGACATCGTTTTCTGGTTCAAACAGCGGGTGATGTATGAGGACGATCTCTCAAGATGCATCTTATGCAAAAAACTGGGCCATATGGCCAACCAATGCCGCGATAAGAGGGACGAAAGAAATCCTGTTGACCAGAATAATGGCAGTTTTCTTGCAGATGCTCATATCTAAGGTAACCTCGCGGGAGTTGGGAGAGAAGGGTCGACTACAAAAGCGGCCAGCCCCAGCCGTGTGAGGAGTCCCAAATTGGTAGGAGAATATTTCCCTCCTACGGTTATGGAAACAGTGAATGGGGATATTAATTGCCCTGTGGAGGGAAATCTGGTGGTTGACTTAGACAAAGATAATATTTCTAATAATGGAAATATTCTTTCATAGAATTTGGGAGGACCGAATTCTAACAATAATCAGTGTAAGGAGGATCTGGAGCCAAATATGGTGGATAATCCATTGGGTGAGGGTGAATATGGGTCGGACCACATCAATACGGTATCCGACGGGGAATCTGACTCTGTGGAAGGAAGCGAGCAGGGAGAGGATGATGCTAATCCAAGGGCTAGAAACAATTTGGAGGAATCTTTTGCAGCTTGGAACTTAAGGCCTCGACGTAATATTAGTTACCATGGAGGTCATGCTGGTCAAGGATCAACTAGAGGTGGCAGAGGCGGTAGAGGTGAGGAAGGGGTGGTGTCCGAGCATATTGTAAAGGGCCTTCCTCCCACCTAGCTGGTGGGAGGTCGTGCTATTGTTCACCATCCAGAGGTTGCTGCTATTCATAATGCTTTACGCGCAGAGGAGGCGACAGCAAGGA
Organism: Macadamia tetraphylla; assembly: GCA_022985045.1. Classification (NCBI taxonomy): domain Eukaryota; kingdom Viridiplantae; phylum Streptophyta; class Magnoliopsida; order Proteales; family Proteaceae; genus Macadamia; species Macadamia tetraphylla. The sequence goes on from CM040963.1 coordinate 10,594,698, forward strand.
AAGGAAAAGTTATGGAAAAGGAGCAGACAGCCAAGTCGGCTCATCAGACCCATACCAAAAAGTGACATAATGAAGCTGCTCTTCTGGAATATCAGGGGTATGAAGAAGGCCTCTGGTAAGAATGCCTTACATGTTCTTGTGAAAGAAAAGGATCCTGATATTCTTTGCATTGCGGAGCCAATGATCGAGGTAACTAATTTCCCTAATTTATTCTTTAATAGATTGGGATTCTATTGCAATTTTATTCATAATTCTTGGGTCGGAAAGGCCCCAAATTTATGGATAGTTTGGAAGAGGAATTTAAATATTCCTACAATTATTGCTGATTCAGAGCAGCATATTTTGGTTTCTATTACATGGGACTCAATTACTGCTCAGATCTCTTTCGTTCATGCGAGTAGCTTTAGAGCTGAAAGAAGATCTTTGTGGATGAAGTTGATAGCTGATTCTCCTCAGTCCCCTACTCCATGGGTAATTATGGGTGATTTTAATGCAACCTTGCAATCTCATGAGAAGAGAGGGCCGGGCAATTTCGATGGATCGGCATGAATTTGGAGCCATGGTTGATGCTTGTGTAATGGCTCAAGTGCCTTCTTCGGAATGAAGTTTACTTGGTCCAACAACGCCCTTGAGGTAATGTTACAGAGTGTTGGATAGAAGCTTAGAATGACGAATGGATATCTCGATTTGAGTTGTGCCCAAGCAGGTCCTTGATCGAATTGCCTCGATCACGCCCTATTATGGTCACTTCAGCTCTGTCTCAGAGACTGCCTAATGCCCCTTTTCGGTTTGAAAAATTTTGGATAGACCATACTGATTTTGAAACTGTGGTTAACTCATCTTGGAGTGAGTGGATTTCAGGGAACCCTATTTTCGTCCTCATGCTCAAGCTGAAAAAATTAAAAGAAGTTTTGAAAATCTGGGCTAAGACCTCCTTTCCAAACATTGATAGAGCTCTTGAAGATGCAAAAAAAAACTCAAAGTAGGTGCAGTTAGACATTGAAGCCAACGGGTTAGATGACCACTCTTTTGCTAGGAAAGCAGATGCAAAAACTTCTTTGATTAAAGCCTTGGATTTGCATGAAAAGCTTTGGGCGGAAAAGGCTAAAATCAGATGGATGAAGCAGGGGGATAGGAATTCTAAATTCTTCCATTTGTCTGCAAAAATGAGAAGAATTAGAAATACCATTAGATGCCTCAAGAAACAAGATGGGACCATTGTGGAAGGTCGCGAACAGCTGGGAGACTACATTTTGCAATTTTATGAGGATTTCCACAAAGCCACCCCTACTATAGATCATGTGGACCTTCTTGACTCCATTCCACGGTTCTTCAACAAAAGCGATATTTTTTCTTGGATTCTATCACGGGTGATGAAGAGATAAAGAAGGCAATATGGAGCTTGACCGGACACTCTCCGAGTCGGATGGATTCTGAGGAGCTTTTTAGGAGATCTTTGGAATATTGTTGAAAGGAGGTATGTTCTGCAACTCGCCATTTCTTTAGCTCTAGTAATATGCCTATAGGGATAAACAACAATTTCTTGGTGCTGATACCTAAAGTGGAAGGTGCTTCCTCTCTGGACAAAATTCGCCCCTTATGCATGGGGAATTTTTTTTGCAAGATCATATCAAAAGTGATGGCTTTGAGACTTGAAAAGTTCCTTCCTCATCTGATTTCAGAAGAACAAGGGGCTTTTCAAAAAGGGAAATTAATTCATTCGAACATCAGTCTCGCATCAGAGCTTGCTAATATGATGTTTGCTTCTACAAGAGGGGGTGGTCTTGGCCTTAAAATTGACATTAAAAAAGCTTATGACACTATTTTGTGGCATTTCCTATTTCTGGTTCTTCGTAAGTTTGGATTCTCTGAGAAATGGGTTACATGGCTGCATCAGATGTTGATATCAACTAAGATATCAATTATGGTCAATGGAGGCCCGCAGGGATACTTTGATGTTGAGAGAGGCTTAAGACAAGAGGACCCTATTTCTCCTTTACTCTTTATTATTGCGGAAGAAGTTTTGTCCAGAGGGATTAAGTCCTTGATTCACATGAATAAATTGAAGCTGCTTCAGGGTCCAAGAGGCGTCCCTACCCCTAGTCATATTCTCTTTGCAGATAATATTTTTATCTTCTCCAATGCCACTATGAGGTATGTCAGAAATTTAAAGGATTTTTTGCTTAAATATCAGGAATTTTCAGGCCAATGTATGAGCTTAGAAAAAAGCAAGCTCTTCCTGGGAAAAATCCCTCTTGCCAGGAAGCAGTGCATCTCTGACATTCTGGGCATCCCAGTGTGTAATTTCCCTACCAAATATCTTAGAGTGGAAATTTTCAAGGGAAGAATAAAGAAGGAGGCCTTGTTTTCGATCATGGACAAGATTAAGAGTAGACTGGCAGGTTGGAAAGGCAAGCTCTTGTCAATGGCAGGGAGGGTGGAATTGGTTAAAACTGTTATCTCTGGAATGCTTACCCATAGTTTTTCAGTTTACTGGTGTCCTACATCCCTTATCTCTCTGATGGAGCGATGGATGAGGAATTTTATTTGGACAGGGGAGATTGACACGGTGAGGTCGATCACTGTCAAGTGGGACACCTTGTGCAAGCCAAAGGTGGAAGGGGGTCTGGGAATAAGGAGGCTTAGAGATTCTAACAAGGCCATGCTCTGCAAACTTGTTTGGAGAATGAGAAAGGAGAAATCTACTGCTGCTACTTTTCTCAGAGCTAGGTTTGTTAAGAAAGATGGAAGAACTCTTAAAGACTGTCGCCCCTCCTCTATTGCCTTAGGAATAAAAAAAATGTGGATTTTTGTGGACGACAAGGAAAGATGGCTTATTGGTAATGGTCTTCTTGCTAATTTTTGGAAGGATAAATGGTGGGGACCGAGATCTATAATGGAGGAGATCAACTTAGATAATTCCAGCTCTCTAATCACTTACCTACGGTGGGAGATTTTATTAGAGAGGGACAATGGCATCTTCGAGTAAATGCTCCTTTGCTTAGCAGATTTTCAATCGGATAAAAAGATTAAAATTCCGGTGTGCAAGCGGAAGATGTAAGTGTTTGGTCTTTAACGCCTATGGGAATTTCTCCAGCGTCGACTTAGGAGGTCATCGAAAGGAGTCGCCTAAGGTGCCTGGGCCTCATTAATTTGGCAAAGGACTTACCCCTAGATATTCTACTTTTGGATGGAGGTGGTTCACTTGTAAGCTTCCTCTGAGCGAGATCATTAAAAGCAAAGGTGTCTACTTGGCCTCTTGCTGTTATCTCTGTGGGATGGCCGAAGAAAATATTGATCATATTTTTCTCCACTTCCCATTCTCTATTTCTATATGGGAAAAATTGTTTTGGGATTCAGTGGAAAAACCAGGTGTCGATTGCTAACTTCCTTCTATGGTGGAAGAGAAGAGCTACTGGCCTCAACGTTAAAAAGCCATGGAAGATGGGATTTTTGCTAATTACTTATCATCTATGGTGGGAGAGAAATCAAAGAAGACATGAGGCTGAGGCAAGACAGGCTAATTTTATTTTTGAATCCATCAGACAGGAGCTGATTCTATGTCATGGCAGTTCATGCAAAGAGGTTAAGGTAGTTTCAGACATGTTATGCTGTAGGAATCTGGGCTTATCGATTTCTCCCTCAGTTTCTTCTCCACCCCTTGAGGTGCACTGGTGTTGACCGGCCCCTGGCTGGATAAAGGTCAATGTGGACGGTAGTTCCTTAGGTAATCCTGGTAAAGCTGGAGCAGGTGGTGTGATGCGAAACAGTGAAGGCCAGGTTTGTGACCCTTTTAGTATTTTTCTGGGTATTAAGAAGATATACGAGGCTAAGTTTGAAGCGGTATTGGAAGGGATTGCAATGGCGCAGACTCATAATGCGACACATATGTGGATAGAATCAGACTCGGCGTCTGTGGTGTCTGCGATTCAACGGCGAGATCCTCGTTTCTCTCCAAAAATGGATTTTTTTTCTTCATTATTTGGAATCCATTTCTTGGAAAATAACTCACTGCTTTCGGGAAGCAAACCCCATTGCATATTTTATAGCTAAAAAGGCCTCTAAATCTGGCCTGTCTAAGACTTCAGTGGAATTTCCTAATCGCATTGTAGCAGAGCTTGTGAATGATGGTGCGAATATGCACAGATTTAGATTTGGCTAGGATGCTCGCTTGCATTCTCTGCTGATGGCATTGTCGAAGGTGGAGACAACAAGTTGGGCTAGTGGCATCAGCTGTATTTTTCTTTTTTTTCTCTCCTTTTTGGATGTTTTTCCCTTCTTAATAAATTACCCTGTTACAAAAAAAAAAAAGGAAACACCTTCCTATTGCAACCCAATGTTACAGGAGCAATGAGACTTTCCTAAAAATAAGAAATTGAAAAATGGAAACTCTAATTCTAAGAAACCTTCATTGGAAAAGATCCTCTCCAACTCCAACCATTTATCTCTCACCCATCCAATGATTGAGAGGAATTATACACTTACCTCCATGGGCTTTTTACGACTGATTCCCTTTATCCGATTGGCTATTTTTTTTTTTTTGCTAAAAGGTCTTGTATATTAAGAAGCCAAAGATAAACTGTACAATGGAAGGAAGAAACAAGAGAAAGAAAACAAAATCAAAGGCATACAATCACAAACCTAGGACCCTCCTCCACCTTCGGCATTGCCATCAGCAGAAGGAGGAAACTAGGTAATATAAGGAGGAAAAACTAAGATTAATAAAATCTGAACCGCGATCTGCCCATCGCGTCATCCGATAATAAATGATGAACCTCAGGAGGCCACACTACATTAGAAGAAGAAGTCTCTTTCTTTGCTACCAACTGAGCCAGAAAATCTGCTATCGGATTGGCTTCCTGGTAGCAATGAGTGATTTTCCAACTTATACCCCTAAGGTAGGAAATGAGAGCAGACCATTTCTGCCATACAAAACATGGGATCAGCCCCCTTTGCACCATAATGACTACTGATACAGAATCACATTCAATCCACAAAGCCGCACACTTCTTCTCTCTTGCTCTATCAATTCCCTCAGTCAAAGCATGGAATTCAGCTTGGAAACTTGTAGCTTTAGCTCAGAAGGAGCTGAAAGATAGAACTACCTGGGCATTGCTATCTCTGACAACACCACCTGCTCCTGCATTCCCTAGATTCCCCAAAGACGATCCATGACAGTTTAGTTTCCACCATCCTACCGTTGGAGGAAGCCAAAAAACTTCTCGCACTCCCTTGATCCTTCTTCTTGGCACCACTAAAGTTAGAGTATTGTATATCTCTATATCCAGCCGAGATTTAATTCTATCCTGTTTCCCTGGCCCATGCCTTTTGACTTCCTCCATAATAGTAGAGAAAATCTGGCCATAAGATCAATGTATTCCCCTGAACCTCCTTGAGTTTCTTTCCATCCATATAAAGAAGGGAATAAGTATCAAACCCACCAACCATGCTTGAGATATGCCAGTAGAGGTAGATCGTTAGGTCCACCATGTAACATGCTCTGGAAAATCTGCCAATTGATTTGGCCAAGAAAACCTGAATACCTCTGCGAAGGCACTCCAAATGTAAGCAGCACCTTCACACTCCAAGAACAAATGTTGGAAAGACTCCTCCGCCTTATAGCAAAGCTCGCACCTGGAAGGTAATGGCACTCCTTTACTTTTCACCATCTCGTCACAGGGCAGTTTTCTATGTATTAGCCTCCATCCAAACACCAATTGGCGAGGGAGTAGACCAGTCATCCATACTACCTTTGCCCAGCCTACCTTTGGTGCATCATTTCTCAGCGCCTCCCATGCCGACCTTGAGGAAAAAGCACCTAAAGAGGAAAGAGACCAGCAACATCTATCCCTTTGATCCAGCGGTAGGGGTAAATTATTGATTTCTTTGAATATGCTATGCAAGAATTCCGAGTTGGCCTGTGTTAAATTGAGTCTTCATTAATCATTTTTATGAGTTGGAGGTACACGTCTTATATAGATCTTCAAAGGTGGAAGTGTACTCCAACTCTAATACAAAAGAGACAGTTACAATAGGACTTTGATATCACATGTGACAGTTACAATAGGACTCTGATATCACATGTGACAGTTACAATAGGGCTCTGATATCCTAAGAGAGAAACTTTGAATGGGAGTCGATCTCTAATGTTGCTGTCTAATGAGACTCCTATTTTGTAGGAGAGGTTTTTGAGGTAGAGAAGGACTCTAACTGTGTTGATACACCCCCTCAAGGTGGAAATTTGACGGTCAATTCTGACTTATCCGGAGAAAAGTGAACCGTGTAGACCTGAGAGGCTTGGTGAGGATATTAGCTATTTGATCATTCGTGGAGATGAATTGCACCTGAAGCTCCTTGGAGGCAACCTTATCCCAAACAAAATGAAAATCTATTTCAACATGTTTTATACGGACATGAAACACATGATTGACTGAGAGATAAGTGGAACCAATATTGTCACACCAGAGGATTGGCACTATGGGGATAGGAATGCTCAATTCAGCAAAGAGAGAGCGGAGCCAGGTGAGTTCGGTATAAGCATCAGCGATAGCCTTGTACTCTGATTCAGTAGAAGAGCATGCAACCTTTTTTTGCTTTTTAGATGCCTAAGAGATTAAATTGGGACCCATGTAGATGGCATAGCCGCCTGTGGATTTCCGGTCAGCACTATTACCATCGGTCGACATCAGAGAATGCACGAAGTTGAAGAAATCGGACACGAGATGAACAGCCCTTGGTCTTTTGTGCCCTGGCGATAACGGAGGATTCTTTTGACCAGGGTCCAATGGTCCTGCAAGGGAGCATGCATAAACTGGCAGGCCCGACTGACAGAGTAGGCTACATCAGGTCTGGTGAAAGTGATGTATTGGACAACACCTACAATGGATCGATACCTTGTGGGATCCAAGAGAAGGACACCCCCTGAGGAAGAGGCTGCAGAGGTGGTGGCCACGGGCGTGGTAACAAGTTTATAGTTAGTCATTCCAGCACATTGAAGGAGATCAGAGATGTAGCGTGCTTGAGAGAGAAGGACACCACCATGATGATAGAGAACCTCAACACCAAGGAAGAAACTGAGGTGACAAAGGTCTTTGATAGAGAATTTTGTGGCACGTTGTTAGAGGAGGGAGGTGACATGAAATGGCTGGTTGCCTGTAACCAGAATATCGTCAATATAGACAAGTACATATGTTATGACGGAGCCCTGCATATAGATGAACAGAGATGTGTCAGTTTGGGAGGACCGAAAATTGGAGCGAGTCAGAGACTCAGAGAGCCTATGGAACCAAGCCCGGGGGGCCCTGCTCGAGCCCATAAAGAGATTTGTGGAGCTTGCAAACATGAGAAGGGCATAGGGAGTCTTCAAAACCCTAGGATTGAGCCATGTATACCTCTTCCAACAGAAGTCCTTGAAGGAATGCATTTTGAACATCGAGCTGGCGAACATCCCAATTGCTTGAAATGGCCAAGGATAGAACCATCCTTATGGTCGTGGGCTTGATAACTAGACTGAATGTCTCATGATAATCAAGGCCAGGTTGCTGATGAAACCCTTTTGCCACCAATCGAGCCTTATAGCGTTCAAAGGAGCCGTTGGCTTTATGCTTGATGCAATAGACCCACTTGCATCCAACCAAGTTCATTGAATCCCTATAAGGCACATGAGACCAAGTACCATTACGTAATAAAACATTAAATTCATCAGATATAGCAGAGCGCCAGTTGGGGTCTTTGTGGGCCTGGGAGAAGCATGTAGGTTCAGTGGGTTGGTGTGTTGAAATAGTGGAGAGGGTCAATGGGTCGGCATAGAGGTCAGTAAGAGCTCTGGTGCGGTGGGGAGGTAAGGTAGAGGAGTCAGGGTTAGGGACAGTTCGAGGTGTAGGAGGGGTGGGTTGGGTTGGCGTAGGGTAGGGTAGGAGAGATTGGGGGCGATGGCCCATGGGGAAAGGCTAGGTATAGGTGGGGGAGGGGTGTGAAGGGTTGGGGTATTGTGATAGGGGAAGGTGGATTCATCAAACCGAACATGGCGAGAGATGTAGATGCGGTGAGTGGTGAGATCCATACAACGGTAACCATGATGGGAGGGACTGTAGCCTAAGAAGACACAAGGTGCAGAACGAGGTTCTACCTTATGATGATTGTGAGGACAGAGCCAAGGGTAGCAAAGACATCTAAAGATTTTGAGAAAAGAGTAGTCTGGATAATTGCCTGTGACGAGCTGATGGGGGGATTTATTGCCAATGACAGAGGATGGCATGCGGTTAATAAGGAATACCACGGTTTCAAAGGCATAGTCCCAATAAGCTTGGGGAATAGAAGCATGAGAAAGTAAGATAATCCCAATTTCAACAATATGCCTGTTACGGCGTTCAACTGTTCCTTGCTGCTCGTGAGTATGAGGGCAAGAGAGTCTATGCTGAATGCCTAGCTTGGCAAAGTAAGTGGGACATATTTTTGCTATGTCCAGTGAGGAGGATGTGTTTGGTCTCTAGATCCTTCAAAAAAAAATAAGAAGAATGAAATTCAAAGAAAACGTTATTTTGACGACAAAACTGTTGAACAGAAAGTAGTGAACAAGTGAGGGAGAAAACATGTAAGACATTAGAAAGAGAGAAAGAACGAGAAGAAGACGGAATGGAAGTATTGCCAATATGAGAAATAGAAAGCCCCTTACCATTACCAACTAAGAGTTGGTTGTTACCTGTGTATGGATCATAGGTGGAGAACTGAGTGAGGTCAAGGGTGGCATGATAGGTGGCACCGGTGTCAGGAATCCAGGAGGTGGTGTAGGTTTGTGGATGGTGGGGGAATGGTTGAGGTGGGGAGGCGTGGGGTTGAGAGGGGTTTTGGGGGTAGGCCATAGTGTGGTAGGCGTTGGGGGGGTGGAGAGCGATGGTAGGGATGGTGTGGGGGGGTAGGCAGTAGGGCTAGTTTGGTAGTGTTCTGTTGCCGATAGTAGCAGGTGTCTGTCTGATGGTTGGTGCGGCCACATATTGTGTAGGGATTGTGGGCAAAGGCATTGGAGTGCCCAAAACCACGACCACGACCACGGCCTCTTGAGGATGAAGTACCACGACCACCATTGGATTGAGTGGGTGGTCCATGGTTTTAATGAGCAACATGAGCTGAGGCTTCGGCTGCAGGATCGATGATGGGGAGATGAGATTAGATCAGAGTCTCATGGCTCATGAGAAGGCCATGCATATCATTATAGGAGATTGGGTCCTTTTGCGCCATCATGATGGAGGCAAGGGCCTGGTAGTTAGTTATGAGAGCACGGAAGACATGGATATTGAAATCTTCTTGAGGTAGCGGCTTCCCTGCAGCTGCTAGTTCATCAGAGAGTGACTTAGCTCGATGGAGAAACTGAGTGATAATTTCGTCTGGTTTGTGAACCAGATTTTGAAGGGAGACGTTGAGTGATAGGATCCGTGTGGCAGAGGGAGAGCTAAAGGATGCATCTAGGGCATCCCATATTTCCTTACTAGTGGTCCGTCCAACTGCGAGAGAGAGGGCCTCATCAGAGAGGGAGGCGATGAGAAGACCCATAATGGATGCATCCTATTCAAGCCAGGTTTTGGCTTTGACAGGGTCCTGAGGGCAATGGATGTCACCAGTGACATAGTCAAGGAGGCATTGGCCTGTGAGGTACGGCACAATTTGAGTGCGCTAGACTTCGAATGGGAGTCGATCTCTAGTGTTGCTGTCCAATGAGACTCCTATTTTGTAGGAGAGGTTTTTGAGATAGAGAAGGACTCTAACTGTGTTGATAGCCTGGGGGAGGCACCACTTACCCTCCCAAATGAAGTCCGCAACTTTACTTGTGTTATGGAGCAGTAGCGTCGGCTTAAGGTGAGTTGTAGCAGTAGCGTCGGCTTCGTATAAAGTATAAACACCATATTTAATTTTGATCGTTGATATTTTATTACTAATCCAAGCCGCCGATTGCCCTCATGCCTTTATTAGGGCTTTCTATTTCTATATCCCATTCCCTGTTTTGTATAGAGCCTTTTCTTTTACATCTCTTATTCGACCACCATTCTCTTCCCCTTGGTGTGTAAGAATCTTTGAAGCAGAGGCCGTGAGCAACTAGGCATGACTTTGAATTTGAAGCAAAGGCCGTAAGCAACTGGGCGTGATTTTGAATTGCGTTGCGCCAGACTTGTCTCGTTAGGCTTCACTGGTGAATCTTTTTTTTTTTTTAGACTTCAGAGAACGGTTTCATCTTTCAATCGAGTAGGAGACGAGGCAACTCTTTTTCTCCTATATTATATTAGATATGAGTGATCGGTATCAGCTCAACAGTTGCTTTAATGGCATTCAAGAATTCTGGAGATACCCATCTCCAAATTTGGCTCCTTCTACCCTCAAACCCAACAGACCTGAGAGAGAGAGAGAGAGAGAGAGAGAGAGAGAGAGAGGGGAGAAGGGCGAGGTTGGTTGGCTTTAGTCGTATCCAATCCTGACTTCTTCCTCTAATGGAGCCCAAATTTCTTCGATTCATCTCTCACCAATTCTTATTCTCCGCCATAAGATCTGGTAATATCGATTACCTGAAGCTCATCCTTGAAGGAGGATCCAATGGGGGTGGAGGAGAAGATGAGAGTGAAGCTTTTTTTTTTGATACAGAGTGAGAGTGAAGCCATTTGACCAAAAACCCAGCTGGAAAGGTAAACCCAAATAGCAAGTAATCGGTTGAAAAAAAAAAGAACGATTAAGATTATATCATATAAGATCAACGGTCAAAACTAAATGTGGTGTTTATACAAGCAATCGCTAACCTTGCTACCTTTAAGCCACTTATTATTGCCAAAGAAATTAGTGGAGAGAAAATTTTATAACTTTGGGAAATTATCCAGTACCACCCCTAAAATTGAAAATAACTTGGAATGACCCCCAAAAATGAAAATAATGTCTAGTAGACCCTTCACTTTCTCAAAATTATATCTAAAAAACTCATTCCGTTAGGTTTAAGGCATTAAGTGATGATGTTATCAGTCATTTTTTCACTAAATGGCCAATCTACCCTTATGGATATGTTAAGTTACTATAATGACCTTCGATTACAATCTGCTTCAACTACTGCTGCTATGCTCCGATTACCTCTGCTCCATATACCTGCGAAGAAGAAAGGAAGAGGAAGAAGAAGAGGAAGAAGAAAGCAGCTCACGACTATTTATTGTCTATTTTTTTCTAAATTTCCTAGAATCTTGATACCTTTTATAATTTATCCTTTGTTTTAGATGTAAATACCCTTTCTTACCCCGATAACTATCGATCTCGGCCCTAATTTTCTTTCTTGTCTGTGTGATCTCCCATTATCGATTATGTATCTTTGCGATTGGGGGTATAGGAACGCCAAACTCCTTATGTTTTTTCTCGAGGTTGTGAGTCTTCTTCCTGATTATCTTGTATCTCTTGTGAAGCCCTAAAGACATGACAAGCACTTTATTGATCTCCTCTCACCCTCCGACATTAGGTTTTGAAATCCCACTGCTTGATTTCACTCTAGGTGATGACTTTGTCCCTTCATTGACATCACTCTGGATAGTATCTTTTTTATGGTTCCATCTTCGATCATCTCTAGCGAAGCCCTAAAAACACGACAATGGGGAATTAATTTCAAATAGATGATGGTATCTATTATTTGCACTTCACTAATACAACTCTCACTCTTGGACGATAGAGTTTCAAAACCACATCGTCTGAGTTCGCTCTGCATCACACCTTCGTCCCTTCTGAGAAATCATTGATAGCAGCCAACGAGGTAAATTTCTTTCTATCTTTTTAATGGGTTAATTTAATGCGAAGAATAAAGAGTGGTACAACTGTACAAGTTCCTATCTTAGTGTTTATGATATTGTTGTATTACCTGTGATGATGGGCTTGGAATACCTCTTTTCTATGCTGCCATTTAAATGCAGACAGGGAAACTGCTGAAAGAGAACTGATAGATATAAGCGGGAATCTACGTGAATTGGCTACTTTCTTCTTCCTCTTCACAATAACTCTCTCATTCACACTTTTTAATGGACGAGTTACCTAGAGTTGTCATGACCTTGTAGAGATTCATTTTGACTTATGGGGATTCAACGGTGATGAATTGAGGTAATTAACTTCAATAATTTTCTTCCTTTCAGAAGGAGAAAGATGGGGTTTTTCTTTGCCGGGGTCGCAGATGAAGATTTGATGTGGAGCTACCCACCACAGTTTCTGCTTGCTGCTATTAGTGTTATAATCGCTGACTAAATTGCGAATGTGAACTAACGGTGATAATATGTAATGGTTTGGAAGGGTAAAAATGAGCTCTTTTAGAGTTTTAAGTAAAGGGTAAAAGTGTCATTTCTCATTTTTAGTTAACGGTGTTACAAATTAGGGGTGCGGTGGATATTATATCCATTTTTAGGGGTCACTCCAAGTTATTTTCAATTTTAGGGGTGGTACTAGATAATTTCCCTATAACTTTTGACCTTGCAAATGAAAATTGTTGGGTAGTTGTCTGTCATCGTTAATTATTATTGGCTAGTTGGAACTTAATCAGTCGAGTTTCGGGTGGGTTTGCATATTCGGTTCTAATCATCGGCTATTAGTTTAATCGGGTTGGACATAGACTGGCCTATTTATCAAAAAAAGGAGAAGAAAAAAAAAATCATAAAATTGTAAAGCGGAACGTTCAATAAATAGTTGTTTCGGTTTTCCTTTTACTCTGGGTCATCTCAATTGGGTTTTTGGTTGCGACCCATAAACATGTAGGGTATATATATAAGAAAGTAGAAGGTTAGTATGCCTGGCTTTCCTCATGTTAGCAGCTCAACAAATGGGAGAGCTAGGATGGGAGGGGTATAGGGGACTTTTTTAAGGGGAGAAAACCCTTTTTTTATGCAGAGAAATATAGACACAGATCTTGGTATACCAGCGGGCATACCTAGCCTTTTCCCATATAAGAAAACCCTTTTTTTTATGAATTGTCATGTGGATGGATAAGTTAGGACAATGTTTGAACTCTCTTTCTATCGTTAGGTCTCATTTCCTTGCCATGTGGAAAATAGAATACCTCAAATACATATCATATGTTTCAAAATGAAATATAAGACAAAGGCTACGTTTGGTGTCAAACTAGAATTTTCCGTTTGTATTAAAAAATCATTTTTTACCTAAAAAATGGTGTTTAGTAAACCTATTTCAAAAATGGTTTCACCGAGACAGGGATAAGGGAGAGAGAGAGGGAACTGAAGGGTATTCTTTCTTCACAGAAAAAGATTTTTCAGTCCGATTTCATCGAGACAGGGTGAGGGAGACCAGTGATCAGAAGTGTTAAGGGAGACTATGGATCGAGCAGGAGTTCTTCAAGGATTCTTCACCATTCCACTTCTTCAGAGTTTCAAGGAGATTGAGAAGTTTTTGGCCTTAGGGAAATTATCGGGGACATGAATTTTTTCCAAATGGAACATTTCTCAAATGTTTAAGGCTGCGTTTGGTAATCATCCAGAAACATTTTTCCATTCTATGAGAACAAAAAAAAAGGAATAAAGTGTTAGGTGTCAACTTGGTGTATTTCGGTTTTTTTATTTTTTATTTTTTATTTTTTTTTAACGAAAAGGGAAAAAAATCCTAGAAATGCAAAATGATGGAGCGACGAACCTTGTTACGTCATTTCAGTTTTGTTCTGAATATTAAAAAAAAAAAAAAGTGAACAACTAGGGTAATCGTTCCTGAAAATACATTTATGGCGACAATAAAAAAAATACTACCATCGCCAAATATAATATATAGCGATGGTAAAATGGATACCGTTGCCTAATACATTTATGGAGATGGAAAATAATACTTGTCATAAAAAAAAATTCAACGAAGAAATTAAAAAATACCATAGCCTAATCATTTTATAACGACGTTACAAAAAATTATTTAAGGTGATGGTATTTTTTAATACCATAGTGAAATAACATCTTAGACAATAGCAAATTTTTTTACCATCGCCTAATATCCTATGCTAAATCAATATAGATGTGATTTATAATGATGGTAGAAATTTTTCGTTGACTAATTTTATATTTGGCAACGGTAAAAACACTACCGTAGAAAAAAATCATATACAATGATCAATTTTGTGATTTTGAGTCATTCATTTTTAGGCAATTGTAATTTTATTCCCGTCACCAATTAAAGATATAGAAAAGGTAAAAAAGTTACCATCATCAATAAAGTTTTACAATGACGGAATAAAATATACCGTTACAAAAAATATAAGACATGGTTTATTGATAATACTTTATAGCAACAGGTAATAATTACTGATTGCCAAAAATACATTTAAATTTTTTATTACCCAAAAAAAAAAAAACCCTTATATTTAGGAATTTTAGACGTGGGAGAGGTTTCTTAATTTACTTATGCTTTTGGTTTTCAGTTTCCCTTTCTCACACAAACCTACTTTTATTTATTTTTTTCCTAAAAGATGCTTTTATTAAAATAAAAGGGGAAAATACATCAACAGAAAAAGAAAATGGAAACACGGCCGAAACCGCCAGAGAAACTTGCTCTCTCCACCTTTGGCATGGCCATCAGCAGAGAAAGCAAGAAACACCCTAATAGAATCGAATCTATGCACATGCCATTCGTCATTTTTAATCTCCATCATGATATGACTTGGGAATGTCACAGAGGTTTCTGTGATTCCTGATTTTGAAGCCTTCCTGGCCAAATAATCTGCAACCATATTTGCCTTGCGAAAGCAATGTGAAATTTTCCACGAGATAGAGTTTAGATAGGGGAGAATAGCCTTCCATCATTGGAGCACAAACCATGGGACTTGGTTCTTCTGCACAGCAGACACCACACCGGCAGAATCTGACTCTACCCACACTTCTCTCCCTCCATAGCTCTTTTCCATGATCAAACCTTCCAAAACTGCTTCAAACTAAGCCTCGAATATTTTTTTTATGCCTAAGTTGCAAATCTGACCCTCTTTGTTACGGGCAATTCCGCCAGCGCCTGCCCTTCCTAGGTTCCCCAGAGAACTCCCGTCGATGTTGATTTTAAACCAATTCGGATGGGGTTTGCACCAATGCACTTCCAGAGGTGGAATAAACTTAAGGGCCTCTATATGTAACCCCAATTTCTTGCAGCATGAGATATATGATGCTCTTCACTTCACCCTTGAACTACCCAAACAAAGACCAAGCTCTTGGCAAACAAATTCAAAAATATGCGCATCGGATCGAGCCTTGTCCTCATGGCTTCTTCTATTTCTCTCCCACCAAATATTAGCTACAATGATTGAGAAGCACATTAGCCATGGGTTTTTTAAGTTTAAGATTCTTGCCTTGGACTTCCACCATTTTATCAAACCTTCTATAGATTGATGCATCGGCCAAGAAATCCTAAAACAAGCACAGAACCTTTCCCATATGCAAGTTGAGTATGGACAGCGAATAAAAACATGGTCAATGCCATCTTCATCTTGGTCGTAGAGGAAGCATCTCGATGCCATCATAATGCCTTTAGCTTTGATCAGCTCGTCCGTTGGGAGTTTCCTATGAGCAAGCTGCCATCCTAGAGTAGAGTACAGTGGGGGAAGTCCTTTCCTCCAAATCAAAGAGAACCAAGGAACTTTTGGGGATTTTTCTCTAATTTCATCCCATGCAGAAGCCGTAGAAAAATTCCCCATAGGAGATAACTTCCAGGTGCAAAAATCCTCCATCTGAGTAGGGCAAATAGCTATCTCCTTGATAGATTTAAAAATATTATTTAGAAGGCCAGACTGCACCATAGGGAAGTTCCATTGACCATCCTGGATAAATTCACACACTTTGGCATTAGTGTTAGGGGGGGGGGGAAAGGTCCATAGTCTGAATCTCCTCCATCAGAGATTTAGGTCCCCACCATTTATCCTTCCAGAAGTTTGTCAAATTGCCATTGCCGATGACCCACCTCTCGTTCTCTGACACAAAATCCCAAGACTTTTGAATCCCCAAGGCAATTGATGAAGGCCTGCTTCCTTTGGAAAATTTACCATCATTCTTAATAAATCTTACACGAAGGAAAGAACTAGCATTCGATTTCCCATGTTTTATTCTCCAAACCATTTTACTACATAGCTTTATTAAGTCTCTTAGCTTCTTGATCCTAGGCCCCTTTTTCTTTGGGCTTGCATAGAGTATTCCACTTCATTGTAATTGCTCTCATCTTGTCACCTCCCTGTCCATATAAAGTTTAGCATCCATCTCTCCATAGTAGCTAGAAGAGATGAGGGCTACCGATATCTTGCAAAATTGTGAGTAGGGATGCTAGAGATCACAGATCGACTAGCTCTATTCTTCACGCCATTGAAAAAACTTATCCTTCCACCACCAAGGCGCTTCTTCACATTGTCCATCACGGGCATGAGATCATTCTTTTTAACCAGACCATAAAGATTTCAACCCTAAATATTTTGTAGGGAAGGTACAACTCAATTCCCAAAATATTAGAGATACTACCTTCCTTCTGAAGCAATCTTGCGAAAAGCTTACTTTTGTCAAGATTGATGCATTGACCTGAAAATTCTTGATATTTTTCAAAAAATTTTTAGATTGTTGACATACCTCAGGAAGCATTGGTGAATATAAAGATGTCATCATGAACAAGATGTGACACAGGGTTTCAGACTCTTGGGCCTGGATTGACTTTATTTGGTTCGATTGGATTAGCCCTTTGCCCCGAGATAGAACTGTACGCAATTATAAGCGAGGATCGGCGATATCGGATCACCTTGTCTCAGGCCTCGTTCCACATTAAAAAACCCTTGCAGTCCTCCATTAACTAGAATTGATATCTTAGTAGATATCAGAATTTGGTTGAGCCATCCCTTCCATCTCTCAGAGAAACCGAATCTATGCATAACCTGAAAAATAAACTTTTAGTCAATTGTGTCGTAGGCTTTTCTGATGTCAATTTTTATGGCGATACCCCCTCCTCTGGTGGACGAGAACATCAAGTTCGCAAGTTCTGAAGCGACAATAATATTGTCATGGATAATCTTTCCTTTTTGGAAAGCGCCTTGCTCATCAGATATTAATCTGGGAAGAAGAGGCTCCAAACTCAATGCCATCACCTTTGTAATAATTTTGCAGAAAATTTTTCCCATGCATAGGGGGCGGAAATTACTTAGGTTATCTGCCCCATCTACCTTTGTGATCCGCACAAGGAAATTGTTGTTCACACCCTGCAGCATGTAGCTTGAGCAGAAAAAATATCTGACCGCGTTGCTCACTTCTTTTTCCAAAATGTGCCAGCATCTTCTGAAGAAAGCCCCAGGGAAGCCATCAGGACCTGGCGAGCTGTCTGGATCAAGCTCCCACACCGCCCTTTTAATCTCTGCATCGCCAGGAAGGGCATCCATGTGGTAGCGATCAGCTTGGTTCAGGATCAAGGGAATATTGTCCGATAATTCCTCATGCTTATAAAATCTGCTTTATATATTTCTCTCTGATAAAGTAATTGTATTTTATTAATTATCTTTGCTTGTACAATACGGCCTTATAAAGATATTACACAGAGTGTAGTGTACTGGAACTTTATATCACATGTAAGTGATTGACTAGAGCTCTATACCTCATGTGAGTGTAGTGTAATAGAACTCTATATCACATGTGAGTAATGGAATATGACTCTATATCACATGTGGGAGTTAGACTCCTTTTTTTTTCGCTAGAAAATCATTATATTAAAATGGAAGAAAAAGGAAGAAATTACAGAGCTACATCAAACTGATAAAATAGAGTGAATCAAAAATAAAATCGATTCCCTGACCCCCACCTTGGCATTGCCATCGCAGAGGAAGAGAATCCCACTAATCATATCTATAGTTTGATGCATATGCATCTCTTGATGAAATCCTTAATGTTGGTAGGAAAGTCGACATTTATGGTGATATCCTGTCTTCGCGCATCTCTAGCCGGTAGTCGGCAATTGAGTTAAACTTCTCGAAGTTGTGAGTTATTTTCCATGTGATACTCTCTAAGTATGGCTGAAGGAATATCCATCTCTGCAAAGCAAACCATGGAATTTTATTTTGCTGGATAGAGATTGCAACAGCACTAGAATCCGTCTCTACCCACAGACATGGAATGCCCAGCTCCCTAGCACGCATTATCTTATGTGATAGACTTGGGGATGTTTTATGTAACTAGTCTCAACTTTTGGTCCTATATATCACATTTTTTACTGGTCACATATCAAATTTCATAGTCCAATTCTACCATGTGGCCCATTTTGTAATAAATTTTTCAAGTGTAACTCAAACCATTGATTAGGTATGCTCTTTTTTTTCTTAAGGTCAGCAAAAAAATATATTAAAATGATATAAAGATAAATAGATTGCAAATTTCCGAAAGGGCACAAATACCAATTCTCAATACCCACTCCACCTTCGGCATTGCCATCAACAGAGATAAGATTAAGAGAACAGACCACCTCATAGGTCAGGAGAACCTGAACCTTGGTTTACCCATAGCGTCCCACTCAATGTCACTAAAAGAGAACCTTGGAGGAGTCTCCCAATTATGCGATAAACACGTTGCCGCCGCATGCTTCACCAACCCATCTGCTATTGTGTTAATTTCTCAAAAGCTGTGTTGAATACTCCATCTAATCAAGTTTAAAAACTCCATAAAACTAAGCCATTTTTACTTATACTTCCAAGGAATCGATCGATTCTTTACACACCAAACCACCGCATTCGAATCACACTCAATTCGAATCACCGCAAATCCAATCTCTTCAAATAAAATCTTAATGGAGTTCTCTTATATGCTCTAGGAAGATTGGTATCCCTATTGTTCCTCATCAAGCTCTGGTGTTTTTAGAAGTTTTCTGGTGTGCTCCACAACCATCTTGGTTCAAATTAAATGTGGATGGATGTTAAGCTAGGAAATCGGAAGAAGCGAGGCGGAGGTTATAAGGAATGACGACGCAATGGTGATCTCTTCTTTTAGCACCTCTCTCAGAATAAAATCTAATTATGAGGCAGAATTTCTGGCTTTGGAGAAAGGGTTGAAGTTGGCTAGAGATTTGGGAATCAATAAACTTTGGGTGGAATGTGATTCCATGGCAGTGACAGTGGCAGTTTATAGCTCTTCGCTTCCGTGGTGGATAATGCAAGACTGGATTCGTATGCAGCCTCTCTTATCTTCCATCCAATGGAAACTCACACATTGTTTCAGAGAAGCTAATACTATAGCAGACTATTTGGCAAAATTGGCGGCAAAAAAAGGAGTCTCTTCGGTCATGCTTCCTTTCCCAATGTTGATCCAGGAGGAGTTGCGAGTCGATGCTCAACAGAGACCTCGTTTCCTTATTTCATTATGTCATCTTTTTGGTTTTTTTTTTAGGGTGGCCTTCTCCCCTGCTAATGGCAATGCCGAAGGTGGGAGATATGGCATAGCCATTGTTTATCTTTTTTGTGACCCTAGTGGTCATTAGCATCATTCTTGTATAGTTTCTTTTTCCTTGATTTTTTTCTTTAATACAAATGATATTTTAGTAAAAAAAAAAAGAGAAAAAAACCCTGGCTACAAATATAAAACGAGAAAACTCTAATCCAGAAAGTATAAAATTACCCTCAAATAAAAAATTTGAGCGGGGCTGTGCCCCCTACACCCTCGCTATGCACAGACAAGACAGATTGTTTATTGTTCTCAAATAAAAAATTCTAGCATGATCGCCATCTTGCCTATCGAGGTGTCTGCACCAATATTCTCTAGATCAAACAGTGAGAAAATGTAAGACATCGTACACCAAAAAGTTAATATGGGCCTGCAGAAAGCTGTATACAAGAAATAGATAGACTTCATGAAGCGGACCCACTGGGAGTTCAGGTTGTTGAATATCTTCCAAACTACCCTCCCATGAAGAACCCTGTCGTCAAGAGCAGGATCGAGGATTGTTTCTAGTTGCTACAACTCTACCTTCGGCCTACCCTTGGAGAATTATTTCTATTATCGAGCATTGTCGGCTGAATACAGTCATCTTTTGTCATGTTTATCGATATGGTAATCAAGTGGGTGAAAGGGACACCGAACCTTCCTTTTCCCAATAGTCTATAGTCCAATAATTTGTGAGATATTGCCTATTGACTAACCCCAATAAGATTATGAAAATAAAATAAAATAAATAAATAAATAATTCCAATAAGCTATGGTCACATGATTGTAGATGTCCCTTTCAGTTAAGAGGGAGAGTGTCATAAATAAATTGTAAAGATAATCTTGAATAAATTTCCAAGATATCTTAATAATTCCCTAGACCACGAACGACCTTCTTTACTTCGTTACTGCCTAGCCTAAGTGGGTCCACTTTAAATAAAAATAATAATTAATGAAAAAATTTCTATCACTTTTTTTTGCTATAAGTCAGCAATAATATATTAAAAATTAAAGATAAGATTAAATATATTAAAAATTAAAGATAAGATTAAATATATTAAAAATTAAAGATAAGATTAATTGTTCAGTGAGCTGTTGCGGAACACTAGTTGTAGCACCAATTATCTGTTGTCTAACTTCTTCAGACAAATAAAAATCCCACCAACCACGGAGTTGGCCGAAAAATCCAGTTGCTATCATTTTAGCAACATCAGAATCGGATGAGCTTCTATAAAAGAACAAGTGTTATGAGCTTCTAGCTTCCCTTGCCTAAACTCTGATCGGAGAGATCCTGGTATTAAATGGGTACTATTGAAACTAGTCTCTGTGAAGGACCCGTCTATTTTCAGTGTAGACCAAATCTTCCTTTATCCCTCACAGACCCAAATATTCTCAAAAGCGCTATTATTACCTTAAAAACGTATGGATACGATATTCTTCCTGGTACTCAAAATATTGCAGTTATTTATCGTGTCTATTACAAGGCTATGACAACGTGTGCTCCTAATGCTAAGTACATAGATCCAAAGGGTCAAACCGTTTTCCACGTGTACGACTATAATTAAGCATAATACATTTAAAGATAAGATTAAATATATTAAAAATTAAAGATAAGATTAACATCTAGGCATACCTAAACAGAAAAGGACAAAAGTGATTTCTCGCTCCACTTTCTACATTGTCATCAGGAGGAAATCATACAAATACTTTTTTTGCCTTATAGTTCCACATTCAACATTACCATCAATAGAAACTAAAATACAAAAAAGCACAAATACATCTATAAATTTAACTTTTTAATCAAAACTGTACCTTGTCCTATATAAGTCATCCCATAAAATCTCAGCCATAACAAAAGATGGACTAGTCTCCGAAGATAAGGAAGCTTGAAGACGAACACTATTTTTTGCCAACAAATCTGCTATTGTGTTTGCCTCTCTAAAGCAAAAAATTTCTATCACTCTCATGTACTTACCTTACATTTAATTAAAGCCCCTACTCATGCTTCTTTTTTTATATAACTCTCTTTCTCCTATAAAATTTTAAAATATTCAAATTATCCTTAATTTTGCTTGTTAACTAGTTAGTCGTTTTTTTTTACTTTTTTTTATTTTTATTTTTATTTTTTTTATTTTTTTTATCAACAAAAGTGGGACCCATTCATGTTCTTTTTTTTTCCTGCTAAAAATCAGAATTTTAACAAAAAAAGGAAAAAAGAAAATACAACTCAAACAAACCTGATTTACAAAGCCCCACCTTCGGCATGGCCATCAATAGGGGAGAATAAATCAGAAAAAAAAATAGCAAAATCGAAACCGAGGTCTCGAGTCATGATCATGAGCAATCTCAGATCTGATATTGGATGTGAAAGTAATATTTGAGTCCGAAGATCATGATTTTGCTACATTCTTGGTAAGGAAATCCACCACACCATTTGCTTCATGAAAACAATGAGAAATATTTTAGTTTATAGAATCTAAGAAGCACTTAACTGAAATCCAATCTTGGGTTGTATACCATGGAATAGATTGGTTTTGAATCACTACCTCCACCACTGTTGAGTCCGATTCGATCCAAAGCACACCAACATGCAGCTCCATGGCTTTGAGAACTCTTTCTATCAGGGCTTTAAATTCATCATAGAAATTTGTTTGGATCCCTAAGAACATCTTAAAAGACCCCACAACATTACCCCTGTGATTTCTTAGAACACCTCCCACTCCAGCTCTTCTGGGTTTCCCAAGGAGCATCCGTCCACATTCAATTTCATGGATCCCCAAAGATTTACACCAGAAAACCTCCAACATCAATAGGCCTTACCAGTTGAAGTAGAAAGACCAAGTCTGTGATAGCATAGCCGATCCGCTGGCTGCTTGACAACTCCAGACAATGTGAAGCTTGCTTCCTGCAAATCCCTTCTGATCTTCTCAAAAAGAATGATTTTAAAGGTAGCATGCCCATCATGATGATGATCATTCCTTTCCCTCCATAAATTTTCTTCTACTACAATAAATCCCATTGACCAAGGGTCGCAAACAGAAATTACTCTCCACTTTCTGATCCACCAGAGAGATAGCTGGTTGATGTTGTCAGGATTTGGCTAGGATAGGCTAAAGCAGTCAATAAGCATTTTTCAAATGGAAACCGAGAAGTTACGACTTGTAAATATATGGTTAAAAGATTTAGTGTCCAAACCCTATAAACTACATTTTGAGACAATAGATACTCCCTTGCCAGAGATGTTGTTATTCATTGGAAATTTCTTGTTCATGAGGCACCATCCAAAAGTAGATAGCCTTGGCTGCAAAAATTTTCCCCAAACAAGAGAAAACCAGGGAACCTTAGGATTCCTTCTTCTTATTTCATTCCATTACAGAGAAAGATGAAAGAAAACAAGAAGTATTGGCACTCCTAATACATCTGTCATCCACATCATTCTAGAGCAACCTAATCAACCGGACAGCAGAGAATTCATTTCTAAGCACATTTGATCTGACATTAGGAATACTCCAATTGTAGTTTTTGATTATTTTAAACACATTTAGAGAGGAATGACTCAGAGAAATAATAGATTCGCAATCTAAATTTGCTGAAGAGTTTTCTCCCAGCGAAATGTCATTCCAGAGACTCATGTTCTCACCATTTCCTGCAATCCGTCTGTCCTTACTAGCAATAAAAGGGCTACACTTTACAAATACCTGGCCAAATCGATGATGACTTGTAAGATTTTTTAGGAAGCCCATTACTTAGAAATTGAGCTATGAAAAATCTACTCATGACTGAATTCCAGTGCTTTATGTTCCAAGCTCGCTTACATAGAAAAGATTTATTAATGTCCCGAAGTCTAAGAATATCCAAACCATCCTCTTCATTAGGCTTGTTAATATGGTCACACTTGACAGTCACTGCTTTAGCTGAATCTACATCTCCTGACCGGATGAAATTTCTAATCCATTTTTCCATCAAATTGATTAAGGAGGAGGGCCACCAGTATACAGAGAAATTATGCACTGACATTCCCAGAACAATAGAGAGAACTAGTTGCACTCTACCATCCATAGAGAGGAGCTTTCCCTTCCAACCCGACAAGCGCACTCTGATTTTATCCAATACAGGCATTAAGAACTGATTCTTGACTCTCCCTTTAAAAATTTGTACTCCAGGATATTTAGTAAGAAAATTGCAAGAACTAATGCCCAAAGTCTCTAGAATGCCAAGCTTCCTTGAAGAAGAAATTTTTCCCAGAAAAAATCTTACTCTTCTCTAAATTCACATGCTGACCCGAAAATTCCTGATACTTCTTCAAGAAATCATTTAGATTTCTAACATAATTATGGAAGGATTCATAAATATGAAAATATCATCTGCAAAAAATAAATGAGTAGAAACCAACTCACCTCTTGGCCCATGTAGGGCTTTGATTTTCTTATCTTGCAATAATTTCTTCAGGCCTCTACATAGAACCTCTTCTGCCAGAATGAAAAGAATAGGAGAGATTAGGTCACCTTGATGCAGACCACGCTCTACCCCAAAATATCCCACCGACCCTCCATTAATTTCTTCTTCTTCTTCATCATCATCGTCTTCGTTTTTGTATAAGCTTCCATCACTGAAGAACGCAGCGACAATCCCATTTGGTTTTGCTTTTTTATTCACCCTTTTCCATTTCTTCCCACAAAAATAATTTGATGATGAAAAAAGTTAGGAAAATCCATTATCTGTAGAATCAAACACTACATAGATAACTAGAAATGTACTAGAGATGATTTATGTAGTCCTGGCTTGGTCATCATCCTCATCCAGTGATCATCATCCATGCCATATTATTTATTTTTGCACAAAATATGCATATATACATAATAGACAATGATATGGTCCAAACCAATGACTTAGTATGAAGGAGACCGGTGCAGATAGATAAAGCTTCACCCACCACAGCCGAGTTGAAGCTAACATGCTCAAAGACAACCACTATTTGAGTGCCAAATTTATCCCATAATATATACCCAATACCCCCCATATGAGCTTCCTTTTGGGGGAGTTGCATCACAATTTAGTTCATAAAACCTTCAGAAGAAGGCTTCCAAGAACCTGCTTGCAGGGGAGAAATAGATGTAGCAATGATCCCCATTGGTAATTTCTCTCTTTTAGCTTCATTAATTTCCAGCAAAGATTGTTCTGCATACTTTATAAAGGTTTGACTCAACCATATGGCTTGCCTTGTATTAGAATTTCGGTGTATTTTAAACTGTTAATCTGTTTAGCTCATTTTCACTCTAATTTTAACATTTTAACAAAGGTTTCTCCATGAGTTTTGCCTTGTTGAAGAGTCTATTCTAATGAAATTTTACACATGCATAGGAGTTTAAGGATCCTACTCGGCGCTCAAATTTTGGCACCTTATATAACATGCAAGCCCCCCAAATATAATATATGGCGTGTGTGTTGATAACTGTAATTTCATGCATGTTCCATGGGACATTAATTACTTAGTTGATTCCTTGGCTAGGAAGGCCCTGATTCTTTGTATACTGTACAATAGTTTTGTCCTGTCCCCTTCCGATGCATGTAAGATCAATGTTGTCCTCCCTCATAAGCTCTTCATCTTCTTTGAATGAATTCTCATCAATCAAAAACAAATAGAAATGCATGAACCATAGATGACGTGGAAATTACTTAAACAATATTGCCCTGTGAACTGCCCTGTGAACTGCCTTGTGCTGGAATACCTTTCTTCAAAATGGTTCATATAAATTTCTACCAAAAAATAAAATGGTTCATATAAATCATACATAGCCATTTCGGATACATGAGGAGTCTCCATCGGCCATCCATTACTGATTAGTGTATTTAAGAAGGCCAAAGCTGTCATGGAGGCTTGAAAAAAAAAAGTCAATATAGGCAGCCAGGAAATGCTGTGGTTATCTTTGCTCTATCTCATTACCAAAAAAAAAAATCTTTGCTCTATTTCTCCCTACATCAGGATGTCATTAAAATGGGATTAATTGGATACCTCCGTAGAGTCTGAATTCTTCCTCTTCCTCTTCGTCTTCCTCTTCCTCTTCCTCATACGCTTGAAGGAAGAGCAGTCCTCATATAGATATGGATGCCACGCCACTACTTCTTGTTGGGCTGGTAATGGTCTGCCTAAATAGAACAGGTTTTCCTCTCTCTCTCTCTCTCTCTCTCTCTCTCTCTCTAATAAATCAGTTGCAAATAGAAGTTGTGAGCGTCCCCTTCACCATATATCAGGAGTAGGTGACAGTGGCATATTGAAAACAAGATTAGCTATACTGATAGTTAAAATGGAATTCAGTAAGTTTGTGTTCCATTGATTCCCAACTATGAATGTGTTGACTTTATCGTTATGATGTGAGAGGAAGAGGAGAGATTGGCGACCGGACCAGAATTCCTTGCCGGAAGCTGGCTGTCGGACAGAAGTAAACAACAGCTGATCACTGAATTCTGGAGACCTGCTACCAAACATTCCTATGAGCCTGCCGAGGAGAATGATAGGGCTGCAGAACCTAGAGAACGAGTGCCTGAGGAGTTCAGGACTCTAGAGGGTGCAGAAATGGGGGGACAACGACTAGTAGGAGAGGCTGAAGGTAGTAGATCCTATGCCGCCGTGTCAAAGAAGGTGCTGCCAGATGTAGATGACCTTCCAGATCCTATCCGCGTTGGGCCTCTGACCATGGTGGTGGTACCACAGGAGGCCTACGAAAAGAAGCTTCAAACTTTTGCTTTTTCCCTGATCGGAAGGGCGAATTTCAGGTTCATCTCAATGGATGATATTCTTCGCGACTCAGCAAATTTATGGAACTTGAAGGGGAAGGTTAGCCTTGCTCCTCTAGGGAAGGGCTTCATTCTCTTTGGCTTTGACAGGGAGGGGGATATGCCTTCAGTATGGAGGAGAGGACCCATAAGGTTGGGAAACAGGTGATCGGATTTCAGATGTGGAGGCCAGAATTTAGCATCCATGATAATCACACCCAAACTAAACTAGTTTGGTTCGATTCTCTAAGCTCCCGATGGAGTACTGGCATGAAAAAATCCACCTGACCATGGCCAAAGCCGCAGGGAGGCCTGTAGCTCTGGATCGCAGAACATTGAATGGCACCATGGGCAACTATGCCAGAGTCCTCGTCGAGGTAGAGTTGGTTGGATCCAGGGTGGAGGAAATCCAAGTGGAGCACAGGAAACCTGGTACAAACGTCATTTTCTGGTTTAAATAGCGTGTGATGTATGAGGACGATATTTCAAGATGCACCTTATGTAAGAAACTGGGCCATTTGGCCAATCAATGCAGAGATAAGAGGGACGAAAGGATGTCCACTACCCAGAATAATGGCAGCTTTGCCGGAACTGACCAGGTGCATGGTAGTCTTGCCAGAGTTAGGAGAGAAGGGTCGACTGCAAAACCTGCCAGCCCTAGCTGTGTGAGAAGTCCTAGATTGGTACGAGAATATCTCTCTCCAACAGTTATGGGAACTTTGAATGGGGATAATAATTACCTTGTGGAGGGAGATCTTGTGTCGATTTAGACTAAGAGAATAATCCTAATTATGGGAATATTCTTTCAAACAATTTGGGAGGACCGAATTCAAATAACAATCAGCGCACAATGGATATGGAGCCGATTGTGGTGGATAATCCATTGGGTGAGGGTGAATATGGGTCGGACCACATTAATACGGTATCCGAAGGGGCATCTATGGAATCTTTGGAAGGAAGCGAACAGGGAGAGGACGCTACTACTCCAAGGGCTAAATCCCACATGGAGGAATCTCTTGCAGCTTGGAACTTAAGACCTCAGTGTAAAATTAATTACCATAGAGGTCGTGTTGGTCGTGGAACAGCTAGAGGTGGCAGATGCGGTAGAGGTGAGGAAGGGGTGGTGTCAGAGCATATCGTGACAGGCCTTTCACCTACCTAGCTGGTGGGAGGTCATGCTACCGTTCACCATCAAGAGGTAGCTGCTATTGATAATGCAATGAACCGCGCGGAGGAGACGGCAGCTAGGAAGGGAAAAGCTATTATGGAAAAGGAGCAGACAGCTAAATCGGCTCATCAGTCCCATATCAAAAAGTGATATTATGAAGCAGCTCTTCTGGAATATCAGAGGTATGAATAAGGCTTCTAGAAAGAATGCCTTACGTGTCCTTGTGAAAGAAAAGGATCCTGATATTCTTTGCATTGCGGAGCCAATGATCGAGGTAACTAATTTCCCTAATTTATTCTTTAATAGATTGGGATTCTGTAGTAATTTTATTCATAATAATCGAGTCGAGAAGGTCCCAAATTTATGGATAGTTTGGAAGAGGAATTTAAATATTCTTATAATTACTGCTGAGTCTGAGCAACATATTTCGGTTACTATTACATGGGACTCAATAACTGCTCAGGTCTCTTTTGTTCATGCGAGTAGCTTTAGAGCTGAAAGACGATCTTTGTGGATGAATTTGGTGCCTGATTTCCCTCAGTCTCCTACTCCATGGGCTATAGTTGGTGACTTTAATGCAACCTTGCAATCTCATGAGAAGAGGGGGCCGGGCAACTTTAGTATGGGGTCGGTAGTGGAATTTGGAGCCATGGTTGATGCCTGTGCAATGGCCCAAGTGCCATCTTTTGGAATGAAATTTACTTGGTCCAACAACTGTCGCAGAGGTAATGTTTGCGCAGTGTTGGATAGAAGCTTCTGCAATGACGAATGGCTATCTCGATTCCAGGATTGTGCTCAAATGGTCCTTGATAGAATTGCCTCGAATCATGCCCCTATTATAGTCACTTCAGCCATGTCTCAGAGACCGATTAATGCCCCTTTTCAGTTTCATAAATTCTAGATGGATCATATAGATTTTGAGAATGTGGTTTCCTCATCTTGGAGTGAATGGATTTCCGGGAACCCTATCTTTGTCCTCATGCTCAAGCTGAAAATATTAAAAGGAGCTTTGAAAAATTGGGCTAGGACCTCCTTTCCAAACATTGATAGAACTCTTGAAGATGCAAAGAAAAAATTGAAGCAGGTGCAGTTAAACATTGAAGCCAACAGGTTAGATGACCACTCTTTCGCATTGGAAGCTGATGCAAAAACTTTATTGATCAAAGCCTTGGATTTGCATGAAAAATTATGGGTGGAAAAGGCTAAAATTAGATGGATGAAGCAGGGGGACACGAATTCTAGATTCTTCCATTTGTCTGCAAAAATGAGAAGAATTAGAAATACCATTAGATGCCTCAAGAAACAAGATGGGACCATTGTGGAAGGCCGCGACTAGCTGGGAAACTACATTGTGCAATTTTATGAGGATTTCCACAGAGCCACCCCAACTGTAGATCATGTGGATCTTCTTGACTCTATTCCCACGGTTCTTTAGCAAAGCGACAATTTTTTCCTGGACTCTATCCTAGGTGATGAAGAGATAAAAAAGGCAATATGGGAGCTCGACCCAGAAAGCTCTCCAAGGCCATATGGCTTTACAGGAGCTTTCTTTAGGAGATGCTGGAATATTGTTGACAGGGAGGTATGTAATGCAACTCGCCATTTCTTTAGCTCCAGTCATAGTTGTCATGGCGTCGCCAAGGAGGCGATTTGGCATCCTGACGGAAAAAGAAGTTCATGGCAGTGCTACGACTTACGTGACTCACAAATGGCGGTCGCCATGGCACCGCCATGGACACCAGGTCACGCCTGATTCACTAGGCGGTCAATTTTTTTGTAAAATATAGGGTGATTTTGATAGGGCTATGTTGATTTTTGATGATTTGATGTTGCTTAATGTTGGTTTTATATGTTATAGGGTATATATTGTAGGCTTGTAGCATGCTAAATAACTTTAGAAAATAGGAGAAATAAAAAAGTAGCATACTAAATAACTTTAGAAAATAGGAAAAATAAAATATGACACATGGGTGATTTGACCGTCATGGCAACGCCATAACGGGCGATTCATCACCAAATCGATTAGCCATCCCTCCACCGCCCTGGATCGATTTGATGCCATGACAACTATGGCTCCAGTCATATGCCCCGAGGGATAAACAACAATTTTTTGGTGCTGATACCTAAAGTGGAGGGTGCTTACACCGCCCTTTATTCATGGGGAATTTTTTTTGCAAGATCATATCAAAGGTGATGGCTATGAGACTTGAAAAATTCCTTCATCGGTTGATTTCAGAAGAGCAGGGGGCTTTTCAAAAAGGGAAGTTGATTCACTGGAACATGAGTCTAGCATCAGAACTTGCTAATATGATGTTTGCTTCTACAAGAGGGGGTGGCCTTGGCCTTAAAATTGATATAAAAAAAAGCTTATGACACTATTTCGTGGCATTTCTTGTTTCTGGTGCTTCGTAAGTTTGGATTCTCTGAGAAATGGGTTACGTGGCTGCATCAGATATTGATATCAACTAAGATATCAATTATGGTCAATGGGGGCCCGCAGGGGTACTTTGATGTGGAGAAAGGTTTAAGACAAGGGGACCCTATCTCTCCTTTACTCTTTATTATTGAGGAAGAAGTTTTGTCCAGAGGGCTTAAGTCCTTGATTCACATAAATAAATTGAAGCCACTTTAGGGTCCAAGAGGCATCCCTACCCCTAGCCATATCCTCTTCGCAGATGACATATTTATCTTCACCAACGCCACCATAAGGTATGTCAAAAATTTAAGAGAATTTTTGCTTAAATATTAGGAATTTTTGGGTCAATGTATGAGCTTAGAAAAAAGCAAGCTCTTGCTAGGAAAAATCCCTCTTGCTAGGAAGCAGTGCATCTCTGACATTCTGGGTATCCCAGTGTGTAATTTCCCTACAAGATATCTTGGTGTGGAAATTTTCAACGGAAGAGTAAAGAAGGAGGCCTTGTTGCCGATCATGGACAAGGTTAAGAGTAGACTGGTAGGTTGGAAAGAAAAACTCTTATCAATGGTGGGGAGGGTGGAATTGGTAAAAATGGTTATCTCTGGAATGCCTACCCATAGTTTCTCAGTATACTGGTGGCCTACATCCCTCATCTCTCTGATGGAAAGATGGATGAGGAATTTTATTTGGATAGGGGAGATTGACACAGTGAGGTCGATCACTATCAAGTGGGACACTTTGTGCAAGCCCAAGGCGGAAGGGGGTTTGGGAATAAGGAGGCTAAGAGATTCTAACAAGGCCATGCTCTACAAACTTGTCTAGAGAATGAGAAAGGAGAAATCTGCTACTGCTTCTTTTCTCAGAGGTAGGTTTGTCAAGAAAGATGAAAGAACTCTTAGAGGCTGTCGTCCCTCCTCAATTGCCTCAGGAATCAAAAAAATGTAGAGCTTTGTGGACGACAAGGAAAGATGGATTATTGGTAATGGTCAACTTGCTAATTTTTGGAAGGATAAATGGTGGGGACCGAGGTCTATAATGGAGGAGATCAACTTAGAAAATTCTAGTTCTCTAATCACTTCTGCGAAAGTGGGAGATTTTATTAGAGAGGGGCAATGGCATCTTCTAGAGGTAAACGCTCCTTTGGTTAAGCAGATTTAATCAGATAAAAGAGAATAAAATTCCCTGTGTGCAGATGGAAGATATAAGCATTTGGTCCTTAACGCTTATGGGGAATTTCTCCACGGTGTCAGCCTGGGAGGACATCAGAAGGGAATCGCCTAAGGTGCATTGGGCCTCGTCAATTTGGCAGAAGGACTTACCCCTTAGATACTTTACTTTTGGGTGGCGTCTGGTTCACTGTAAGATTCCTACAAACGAGATCATTAAAAGCAAAGGTGTCTACTTGGCTTCTTGCTGTCATCTCTGTGGGATGGCTGAAGAGAGTATAGATCATATTTTTCTCAGTGCCCCTTCTCTATTTCTATATGGGAAAAATTTCTTAATTGTTTTGGGATTTAGTGGAAAAACCAGGTGTCCATAGCTAGTTTCCTGCTATGGTGGAAGAGAAGAGCTACTGGACTCAATATTAAAAAGCCATGGAAGATGGGAGTCCTGATAATTGCTTATCATCTATGCTGGGAGAGAAATAAAAGAACGCATGAGGCTAAGGCAAGACAGGCTGAATTTTTTTTTGAATCCATCAGACAAGATCTGATTCTTTGTAATGGTGGTTCATGCAAAGAGGTTAAGGCAATTTCGGATGTTATGTGCTATAGGAAACTGGGCTTATCGATTAGTCACTCAAATTCTTCTCCACCTCTTGAGGTGCACTGGTGTAGACCGCCCCATGGCTGGATAAAGATAAATGTGGATGGTAGTTCCCTGGGTAACCCTGGAAAAGCTGGAGCAGGAGGTGTGTTGCGAAATAGTGAAGGCCAGGTTTGTGACTCCTTTAGCATTTTCCTGGGCATTAAGAAGATATACGAGGCTGAGTTTGAAGCGGTCTTGGAAGGGATTTCAATGGCGAAGGCTCATAATCCTACAAGAGTGTGGATAGAATCAGACTCAGCGTCCGTAGTATCTGCGATTCATCGAAAGCAGATCCCCTGGTTTGCTCTCCAAAAATGGATTTCTTCTCTTCATTATTTGGAATCCATTTCTTGGAAGATAACTCACTGCTTTCGGGAAGCTAATCCCATTGCAGATTTTTTAGCTAAAAAGGCCTCTAAGACTAGATCTTTTGAGATCTTGGTGGTCTTTCCTAATCGCATTGTAGTAGAGCTTGAGAATGATGGTGTGAATAGGCACAGATTTAGATTCTGCTAGGTCGCTCGCTTGCTTTCTCTGCTGATGGCCATGCCGAAGGTGGAGGCTGCAAGTTGACCTAGTGGCTTCTGCTGTGTTCTTTTTCTTCTCTTTGGATGTATTTTCCCCCTTTTTTTTTTTTAATAAAATCATCCTCTAGCAAAAAAAAAAGGGAGCATGGAGCCCTTAACCGACAAGTCTCCCTTCCCAAAGGAAGAACATGAAATTCTTTTACCTTTCCCCAGGGACAGGAAATAGAATCTAGCCATAAGAAGAATGGATGGTATAAATAGATTTCAAAAGGGGTCTTACAGCGCAACGGGTTGGGCTAGGAGGCTCTCCTAATGCCTTTTTTTTTCATAGAAGTGTGTATAGGGATCATGAAACCCTTAATCATGTGTGTGTGTGTGTGTGTGTGTGTGAGAGAGAGAGAGAGAGAGAGGAGTTATGGAGAGTTTTACAAAGGTAAATATGGTATATATAGAGTGAGAAGGGGAGACTGAAAGGGGGACGATGGTGTTTTTGAATGTGGTAGATGATGGTAGAGATGTGGATCATGACCCAGGGGGAGGAAGACCGCCGGATAGGGGCAGGCAACTACGCCTTACTGATTTCTAGAAACCTAACTCAAAGGATGCATCGGAAGCGGTTAGAGAGAAACGAGTTTCAATCCAAAGAAGATCTGAGTACTAAGGTGGATGGCAAATCGAAAGATAGAGGGATGGTGTGAAGAAAACTTTTTCTCTGTGTGGTAAGGCTTTACCGGACGTGGAGCAGTTGCGGATCAATACATGCTGGGTCGCACACCAAGATTATCATCCCTCAAGAGGCATATGAGGAGAGGCTAGAAAATTCAAGTTTGCTTTGATAGGTCGGGCAAACTTCAAATTTATGTCTCTGAATGATATTAAGTAAGCTGCGAGGAGAGGATGGAATTTGAAGGGAGAATTTCTTTGTCTCCTATGGGGAAAGGCTTCATTTTATTTCAGTTTGAGTTGGAAGGAGATATATCGCCATTTGGAGAAGGAACCTAATCAAGGTTAGAGGACAATTTATTACTTCACGTTGGAAACCAGATTTTGATGTGCATCGGTGAACAACCCAACCAAATGGTGTGGATCAGATTTCGAGCCTTCCCGGAATAGTGGCATGAGAAGATCCTGTTGACAATGGCTAAAGGGACAGGTAGACCTGTGGCCCGGGACAGAAGCCAGATCAGCGGCAATGGGGAATTTTGCGCGCGTTCAGGTAGAAGTGATAATTGGGGATAAAAGTGTGGAAGAGATTCAGGTGGAAAGAAAGCAACCAGGAACGGGGGAGGTTTTTTGGTTTAAACAGTTAATCGTATATGAAGATGGGTTAGCCAAATGTGGTTTTTGCAAAAAAATCGGGCACGCTTTGTTCCAATGCAGAGAGAAGAAGGAGGTGGATGCTCGAGACACTGGGGCGGCGGCCATGGTGAATGAAGGTGGTGCAGGGCGGAGATCCAGCTCAGAGGGTGGTGGTTTGGGTGAAGGATTTGTTTCCAATTTGGGTAGAAATCTTACCCATATGAGGCAGCCTCCTACCATATTAAGAAATCAGATTAGGGACAATAGTCCAACGCCTAAGGAAGGTGTGCAGGGGCAGGGAGATATTGAGATAATTATTCCTTTAGAGAAGTCCACCAATATGGGAACAAATCACAATCGTATGGATGCAGTTAACAGTATGGAGGGTAATGGATTGGTGTCTACATTTAATGAGGAATGCAGGTCGGTGGATGGAGCGGATATGGATCATATATCTGAACCAGGAGAGGAGGCAGAGATTGATCAACGTAAGTGCAACTCTCTCATCTCAGAGGAGGATGAGGCTATCTATGGCAGGGAGGATCATATTGTTTCAGGTCAGCATGGTGAGATCAAAGAGGGTAGGGATGTGAGGTTCGAGCCTCAACTTGATAATCCAAAAACTCACCTGCAGTACAAGGACGGGGTCATGATTGTGTATCATGAAGACGTGGTAGAGGTTGATAGAATGGCGAGCCTCCTCGAGAGCAATATGGAGGGGAGAAGACAGCAAAAAGGAAAATCTTTCTCCCTTAATGAGCAGGCTGCTCGAAAGTCTGACAGATTGGCTCTCTTAAAAAAATGACTATGAAGATTTTATTTTGGAATATCAGAGGAATGAAGAAGAAGGCTGCTAGGTTGGCCTTAGGGAATATTGTTTCGATGAATTCCCCAAAAATTATTTGCATAGCTGAACCTATGTTGGAGGTGCAGAAATTTCCAAAGAGGTTTTTCAATAATCTTGATTTTGAAGCGGATTTTATTCATAATGATAGGCGGGATAAGGTTCCAAATCATGGGTGGTTTGGAGAAGGAGTATGCCTAAGCCGCAAGGTGTCTCTTGCTCTGATCAATATATTACTTTACGTGTGCAGTGGCGGTCGAACATTTTCATTGTGTCTTTTATTCATGCTAATTGCTTCAGGGCAGCAAGGAGAGACTTGTGGAGTAATTTGGCGGCATCGAACCGGGTCAAGGCATCCCGGTGGTATTGGAGACTTTAATGCTACTGTTGCATGCTCATGAAAAAGAGGTCCAGGATCTTTAATCTAGGCTCTGCAGATTTTGGGGCATTGGTGGATAGTTGCTCCTTATTGATTCCTTCACAGGTCGAAAGTATACTTGGACCAATAATAGAAGAAGAGGTAATGTTGTGGCGTTACGGATAGAAGTTTACGCACGGATGCTTGGATTTGAGTTTGAGATTGCCACCAAAGGTGCTATCTAATTGTGCATCGACCATTCTCCCTGTTGGTGGTGTCGAAGCATCGGTGAAAGCCCTCTAATTGCCCTTTCGGGTTTGAGAGGTCTTGGATTGATCACGAAAATTTCCTAAAATTGTGAAAGAATCACGGGATGAATGGATTTGGATCGGCTCTCTATATCTTCGATCGAAAATTAAAAGACTGAAAATTGTGATTAAGGTGGGCTAGAAACATTCCCCAATGTGAATTTGGAAAAGGAGGAGGCGCTAAAGGGGTTGGAAGAGATTCAAAAGGAGATAGAGGAGATTGGTATGAACGATCAAAATTTTGCTCGTGAAGCTGATGCAAAAACTAGGTACTTGAAGGCAATGGAGGGATATGAAAAATTCTGGGCTGAAAAAGCTCGGATTAGATGGAGAACTCAGGGAGATAGAAGCTCGAAATTCTTTCATATGGCTGTGAAGGTGAGAAGAATGAAAAATACCAATAGAAATCTGAAAATTGATTCAGGTCAGATCATCACTGAGAAGATGCAGATGGAGGATTTTACTAAGAGCTATTATGAAAATTTTTTAAAAAAATCGGCTACTGTTGACCACATGGAAATGCTGGACTGTATTCCGAAGGTTTTGACGGACATTGATAGATGGAGGATGGACGCGATGCCATCTAATGATGAGATTAAAAAGGCGGTTTGGGACCTTGATCCGGAAAGCTCTCCAGGTCCAGACGGTTTTCCTGGTATGTTCTATAAATCTTGCTGGGTCATAATTTCTAATGATGTTTATAATGCTATTAGGGGTTTCTTCAGTAAATGCCGAATGCCTTATGGTCTGAATAGCAATTTTTGGTGTTAATCCCGAAGATCGAAGGGGCAAATGCTTTAGATAAGTTTAGGCCTTTATGCATGGGCAATTTTTTTTGTAAAATTGCTTCTAAAATAATGGCTTTAAGACTTTCAGAGGTGATGCCTCGGCTCATTTCGGAGGAGCAAGGAGCATTCCAGAAGGGAAAAATCATTCACTCCAATATTACCCTTGCCTCTGAGTTATCTAATATGATGTTCTCTGCGACTAGAGGGGGTGGCATGGGGGTGAAGATAGATATTCAGAAGGCTTACGATACAATTGACTGGGATTTCATTTTTCATGTATTGAGAAAGTTTGGGTTTTGGAGACACGGATTCGATGGGTCTACCGGATCTTGGTCTCTCGAAGATCTCGTAATTTTCAATGGTGGTCCGATTGGATATTTTGGAGTGGAGAGGGGTTTGAGACAAGGGGATCCTATTTCCCCAATGCTGTTCATTTTGGCTGAAGAGGTTCTCTGCAAAGGTTTGAATAAACTAGTGGAAGAAAATAAATTAAAGCCTATTAAGGGTCCTCGTGATGTGATTACGCCAGCCCATAGTTTGGTCGCTGACGATATATTCATCTTTGCTAATGCATCTATCAGATATGTTAGACATCTGAAGAAATTTCTTAATATGTATCAAGAATTTTCTGGCCAATGTATCAATTTGGAGAAAAGTAAATTTTTTGTGGGCTCGATATCTTCTCACAGAAAGAGGGCTATTGTAGAAGAATTGGGGATTCCCCTTTGTACATTTCCTACAAGATACCTGGGGGTGGAGATTTTTAAAGGTAGAGTTAAGAAAGATTTTGTGATGCCTATTATGGACAAAGTGAAAGGCCGTTTGGCTGGGTGGAAGAGCAAGATGCTATCCCTGGCAGGAAGAGTTGAATTAGTGAAATCGGTGATTATGAGTATGCCAGCTCATAGTTTTGCTATGTATTAGTGGCCATCGTCGCTAATTACAACTCTGGAGAGATGGATCATAATTTTATGCAGTCGGGAGATAGATGCCACAAAAAAAATTGTTGTTAATTGGGATCAATGTTGTAAGCCGAAGGAGGAAGGGGGGTTAGGATTGAGAAGATTGAGAGATGTGAATAAAGCTATGCTCTGTAAAAGCAAGCATGGCGTATCAAGCATGAAACTTCCTTGGCGATAGATTCTTGAGAGCTAGATTCCTAAATAAGCAGGGTTACGAAGAAGGGATATAGTGCTTCTTCCATATGGCTTGGCATTAGAAAAATTTGGAATTTTATTTCTTCTAAGGAGAGATGGGTAGTTGGTGATGGTCGCACTATAAAATTTTGGAAGGATAATTGGGTGGGAGGCTTTCTTTTGGAAGAGTGTGTGAAAGATGTGGATAGATCGATGCTTGATGGAAAGGTGGACAGATTTATCGTCAATCATAGGTGGAACATACCATGGTAAATTCATGCTTCATGACAGATGTTTTAATGCTTGTTTTGCAAATTAAAATCCCAAATTATGAATGTGTTGACGATGTGTTTGGAGTCTTTCTTATGATGGGAATTTTAATTTGAAATCTGCGTGGGAGGATATTAGAGAAAAAAAGCCAAAGGTTCCTTGGGCTTCGCTCATTTGGTGTAAAGCAACAACCTCGGGTCTCATCTCTTGCTTGGAGGGTGATTCATGGAAAGGTTCCTCTTGATGAAATGGTGAAAAAGAAAGTGTGCCTCTTGTTTCCGGGATGTGTTCTTTGTAAGGCGAGAAGAGACAATGCAACATCTATTTATAGAGTGCCCTTTTACGATGAAATCGGAATGATTTATGTCGGTGTTTTAACCTTAGATGGAGTGCTCAGGTCTCTATTTTGGAGCTCGCCCAATGGTGGAAAAGAAATAATAAAAATGTGAGCTGCAAGGAGGCGTGGACCATGGGTTTTGGTATTGTTATAGATCACTTGTGGAGGGAAAGAAATAATAGAGTCTATGAGGGTGTGGAGCGGATAACAAAATATATCTCGCTTATGGTGATTGAAGAAATAAGAAGAAACGCTCCTGTAGCAAAGGGAGTTAATTCCTTGGTAGACCTTATGTGTTGCAAACGTCTAGGATTATCTATCCAAAAAGATAATCGTCGTCACATTTTGGAGGTTTATTGGTGCAAACCCCCCATCAATTGGATCAAATTAAATTTTGATGGGAGCTCTTTGGGAAATCCTGGGCACGCTAGAGCGGGAGGAATCTTTCGTGATCATTTTGGTAAAGTGATATGTTCATATAAAAAATATATGGGAGTGACAGGGGTATTTGAGGCTGAAGTAGAGGGGCTGATGGAGGGTTTGATGCGAGCCAAGGATATGGACATTCAACATTTGTGGATTGAGTCAGACTCGAGTGCTGTTGTGTTTTTAATTCAGCAAAGGAAGATTCCTTGGTTTGCTCTGCAAAGGTGGCTATATCTCGGACTTACATGAGAAGAATTTCTTGGAAAATTTCTCACAATTACGAGAGGGAACTCGTGGCAGATTTCTTGGCAAGAGATGCGGCTAAGAGTGGTATTTCAGGAGTTGATGTGATATTGCCTCCTCACATAGGGGATTTTCTTTCTAGAGATGCCGAGGGCAGACCAAATTATAGATTCCCTTAGCGTTTTTCCTTTTCTCCTGCTGATGGCAATGCCGAAGGTGGGAGGATAGGGAGGATGTTGGTTCTTTTTATTGTTGGATTGGTTGTTGGGTTGTAATTGTTTATTCTTTTCTTTCTTCTTATGAAATAAAATTTTAGCGAAAAAAAAAGAGAGAGAGAGAGATGGTCACTTCAGGCTTCCAAAGTAGCAGCTGTAGTTCCAATCAAGAGTCAACTAATCGTTGTACAATCTAACATTGCAGGGGCACAATCAGGTGTTTGTTGTGGAATGTCTGGTGACAATTTACCATCTCCAAAAGAAGTTGTGAATCTCTACAAATCCCAAAACATCACAAGGATGAGACTCTTTGGTCCAAACCAAGAAATTTTCGACGCCCTCAGAGACACCAACATTGAACTCGTCTTGGGTATCCCAGAATCTGACCTTGAAGGCATAGCAAGTAGCAATCTTTCCACTGCAATTGATTGGGTCAACACCAATATAATAGCCTACTACCCTAGTGTTAGATTCCTATATATTGCTAATGGAAATGAAGTAAGTCCCATTACTAATAGCAATGCCCAATTCTTTCTCCCTGCAATGCAAAATATTTATGACCAAATTGCATCAGCAGGCCTAGACAACCAAATCAAGGTATCCACTATTGTTAGTGCCCAAATCCTTGGAACCTCAAACCCTCCCTCTAAAGGGGCATTCAGGGATGATGTAGGTTCCTTTATAAACCCTAATATTCTCTTCCTTGTCCAAAAAGGTTCACCACTACTTACAAATGTATATCCCTACTTCAGTTACAGTGCTGACCAACAAGGCATCAGTCTTTCCTATCTTTGTTTACATCTCAGTCAGTTGTGGTACAGGATGGTAAGCTTGGATATCAAAACCTTTTCAATTCCATGGTGGACACTTTGTATTCAGCTCTCGAGAAGCTCGGAGCATCCACCGTTGAGATTGTTGTATCAGAGAGTGGTTGGCCGTCTGAAGGAGGCACTGGAGCATCAATGGAAAATGCAGGGGTTTATAACTCAAATCTCCTTCAACATGTGAAGGGTGGTACTCTGAAAAGGCCAGGAAAGGAGGTAGAGACTTATGTGTTTAACATGTTTGATGAGATGATTATAACCATTTTTGGGGCCTATATCTTCCTAATAAACAACCCAAATATGGATTTAATTTCAGTTCTCCTCCTACAAATAGCCCCCATCTGAATCAAATAAACCCACACTGCATCAATTACTATATCACCTTGCATTACCCTTCGCCAATTTAACATCTAATTATCAAGCCACCGATGGTCTGGTGATGAAACAAGTCCGTCCTTCCAAAGTCTATGCAACATGAGGCCGACCGCTGCGACGTCAGTAATGCAATTCTACTTCTTCTTAGAGGCCTTTAATGGAGGAGGATTTGGTGTTGCAATTTCATAGAAGAACTCAAGAATATAAGCAATATACATGTTGTCTTTTTTGTTTATTTTCTCTGTTATTTTGAAGGGTCCTTTTAAGCGTTACTATGCCTAATCAAGAATAACGCTTCACTATTTGCTATGTGGCAATACATGGGTAGTCCATGTGATAAAGGGCCTCCCATTCATCTCAGTAGCCAATTTTTAGTACAAAATAAGCTACGAAATTTTTTGAACTCTGATTCAAAGTTTTAATCAAATTATCAAAATGTCATTATACGGAAATGAATAAAATGACATCGTTACAAATATACTTCACCAGCCCATAGTGATGGAAAGAAAACCTGTCCTTTTGGACTGGGCAGAGATTGATTCCTATCAGGCCCAACTTGTCTAGATTGGCCAATCCACTGATACTTCCCTTTCATAGTCCGATTATTTCAACCATCTATATTGATATATATCTAATGCTATGATATTGTGCTTGAAAAGCCCGGCCCTTATAAAAAATTCTCAAGATCTGTGCAGCTATATAATTGGGTCAGGAGAAAATAATTGGGCTCAAATGATTAGAAGTTGAATGGGCTGGGCCATGACAACATAGATCAGCTAGCTTGGTAAACCCGATCTTCTGGGACACTCAAGCCAGATTTTTTTTTTTTGACCAAGGTGTGACATTCTCAACTTAGATTGCAGATGCACATATGAGGAATCGAACATGAGACCATGCACCTATCTACACAATCCCCAATTCACCCTGACCATCTGAACAACTCACGGATGGATCCAAGCCAGAGTTGAGGCAATACTAATCCTTCATGACAGAGTTGGATGACAGAATTGAATAAAACTTCTCAAAATTAGTTTATTCTTCGTTCATCATGTTTATTTTGAGAGGGATCCTTTAGGTTTTGGTTGGTTTCAAGGGAAGTGGGGAAAGGGAAGTGAAGGATTGGGGATTGTTACCTGGTTGCATGGTATCCATACCAAAGCCTAGGCAAATGGGAAAGCATGCATAGGTATCCACTCAAGGAGCAAGGGCGTCATTTCATGACACTCTGTGCAAGGGCGTTGGGAGGCACGACAAGATAGCGATCTTTTCCCCATATTTGAAATACTTGTAAAGTACATTTCACTTCATAGAGAAATATTTGTATTTCTTCTGCAATCAAACATCCAAAGTGACATTTATTGTAAAATGTATTTTATTTCCCCTAAAATATTTGCATTTTTCTTACAACCAAACGAAACCTAAGTGTATGTATCACTTGCAATGACGGAGTATTCAAACGCATTCATTTATTTATTTTTACAAAAGTACCAAATATATTAAAAACAATGATTCGATTTTTTTGATAAAGGTCAGCAAATATAATATTAAAAAAAAAATAGAAGTTT
Source organism: Macadamia tetraphylla (assembly GCA_022985045.1). Lineage (NCBI taxonomy): Eukaryota > Viridiplantae > Streptophyta > Magnoliopsida > Proteales > Proteaceae > Macadamia > Macadamia tetraphylla. The sequence goes on from CM040963.1 coordinate 10,635,786, forward strand.
ACAAAAGAGCCTTTAGATCTTTGTTCCACCTTCGGCATAGCCATCAGCAGAGAAAAAAAAAAAAAAAGATTCTACATCCATAGTAACATTTTCTTAACTTTTAACAACCTAGATATATGTGCTAAGTTTGGCACAGCCGATAATAAAATCATATCCTGTTCCACCATTGTTACAGATTGGAAATTTTTCTAAAAAAAAAAAACACTACTTGGTCATGTGGCCTTTGCACCTGAGGAAGAAGCAGTGGACGAAGGCCGGAATAGCCCAACAAGCACCTCCAAGCATTAGGAACAAGTTGAGCAGAGAGACAATTTTATGATGCTCCAGGAGAGCATTTATGAAATAATGAATGTGAAAACAAATGCCTAATTGGAAGATGTCCTCATAGAGGTAAAACTCCTCATTGCTCTCAATGCATGCCCTCTAGTCAGAAGTAGGCAACCTAAGCTTAACTGAAGGAGGGATATGGAATTGTTTCCAAATGAAAGCTAGATCATGATTCACCAGGCTATAGTCCGCTTCAATTGAACTTGGATCTCTCCTAGACCATGACCTCTTGTAACAATCTCACACCATCCATTGGGTGTGGGTCCCCAATGGATGGTGTGCCCACTAGATGGTGTGAGATTGTTGCAGGAGGTCATGGTCTAGGAGAGAATCTGGCCTCCACTTTTAGGGCTCCTAATTCTGAGTCTAGATCGGCCTCAACCACGGCTTTACCTTGCCACTCCCTTGAAGTTCGCCATGAGTCATGATTTTCTGGATGAAGAGAGGTAGAGCCCTTAGAGTTGCTAACCTTGAAGAAGAGGGGGAATCTGAATTGGAAGATGGAAAGGATGTGAGATGGGACATCTCAAGTGAACCAACTTGAATTGTGATAGTAGAAGACAACTGGGCACAATGAACCAAAGTGGTGATCCAAGCCAAACTCTCAAGTCACCCTGGTACTTTGAGCTGAGCTGCATAAACTGAGGTGGCGATGATAGGCAAAACCATAGGTCCTCAGTCAAGTTTAAGCCTACATCGAACGAGCTGTCACGACCATAAGAAAAAATGAAGAGAAGAAGGGAAGAACTTATTACTCCTTCAAATCCATTAGGACTCGAGGGATTAGGGGACATCTGATACGCATAAAATGAATCCACCAATGGATGATTGATATGTGAAAGAAGAAAATTGCAAACCGAGACTAGGTTAATGCTATCATAATTATTTGGGATTCTCCATAAAGGTAACTCTGAGAGGGACAAAAATTTCCATTTAACTTTGATAGGGACAAGTTTCATTTTTTGCCTCCTATTCAGATTAGGGTTTCACTACACTCATCCTATAAATAGGAATGTAGGACCCAACTTGTGGTAAACACAATATATTACTCTCTACCTATTGGTCTTTCAAATCCCATCTCATATTATTGTTGTTGCTCGGATTTTTGATTTAGGCATCGGAGAGTCTCACTTGGAGTCAGCAAGCTCCAACCCTCTCTCGTACCCAATTCTTAATTTTTGATTCCTAGAGTATAGGTGACCCCAAGGGCAAGACATGTTAGATTTCAGCCGCAACAATTTACCATTTCCACAAGAAGTTGTGGATCTATAAATTTCCTAAATTCCCAAGGATGAGAATTTATTATCCAAATCAAGCAACTCTCCTCGCCCGTAGAGAATCCACCATTGAAACTTATGTTGGATTTCCCAAACTTAGATGTTCAAGGTATAACCAGCACCAATTCAACTGCAATTGATAACAAGAACGTACTAGCCTACTCGCCTGGTATCAGATTTTGCCATATTTGTGTTGGAAATATAGTAAGACCCAATAGTAGCAATGGCAAGTTCGTTTTTATGGTAATGCAAAATATGATGGGGACGTTAGGGAGACCCACGAGGCTCAGAAGCTTTAAGATTGCCCCAGTTATGGCTTCTCCCTCCTTGCCTACAAGAAATGGAAGCCCCACCACCGCTAGTAGAACCCTGTCTGGAGCCCCTCCCTTTCTTTCTTCTTTCATCTTCTCTATCTTTTTCTCTGTTCCTTACTCCATAAAAGTTTGGAGTTTATTCTTTGAAAGAGAGGAGGACTAAAACGACCTTCTCTGTTTTTACTCTTCCCCCTACCTGACTACCTCTCTTATCTTCTATTTTTGTTGTTGCTAAGAACAGCTCATCTAGAGCTGCTGACCTAACTCTTTTAACTCTTGAAACCCAGTGAAAAGATTTGAATATTTTTTTATGATTCAAAACGAGTTTTTATTAGCTTCTTCTCCTATAGAAATGAATGAAGCTAAGATTTTCGTTGGTTTTGGAGATTTAGAGCTTTTATTTAATCTCTTTTTATGATTTTTTAGGACTGATCCACACTAGGAGTACATTAATTCTCTCTCTCTCTCTCTCTCTCTCTCTCTCAATAGTTCTTATCATTTAAGTGGATCACCTTGATTAACGCCCGACCAATTTAATATTCTTCTTGACCTATAGAATTCTAATATTCTGGAAGGAAGTTGGAAGTGGAGGACCCTATAACTGGTGAGATATTTCCTTGAGAAACAGGGTCTGCTGAGAAATTCAGGCAATAAGACAGGGAAGAGATGCACCCCAGGTCTAAAGCTTTCCAAGACCCACATTACAGCCACCATGCGATTAAAAAAACATGTATGCTGACCAAAAAATAAAACGTGTGGATCTAACTAGCATTTGATAAGAATTGAAAAGTCTTTGGATCTTGACTTTGGTTGTTGAATTGTCTATGTCGTTGAGTAATCCCAATAGGCTACTTTTACCTGATCGATTGTGGCTGTCAGTTTCAGCTAAGGGGAAAGAGTCATAGATAGATTCCCTAAATAGATTGGTAAGATGTCTTAATTCCCTCGATCACTGACGATGGCCTCCTATATTTACTTCAACGCTTGCCTAGTCTAAATTGGGTTCACTATCAATTATCAATTAAATAAACGAAAGAAAGAATGTTATCCGCCAACGCATGATTCTGTCCCCTCTGGGTAACCAACTTAATTCATCTAGCTAACACCATTCAAGAGCTATGGTCCTCACAGATCCGACTCCTCTTTAATTCTTAGTCGTTCAATTCTTTTCCAATTCTCTTTGTCTGCGCGACACTTGTACAAAGTCAAAATTCAATGGCTTTGAAAGATTAAGACATTTAAAGGGTTTAAATGTGTTTGAATTTCAAAGAACTTCCACAACCTTTCTATTTTGAAATATACCTGTTAGATCAAACACCAAGAAACACGAATAATAAAGAGACAATAGATCCATACGACACAGAGATTTAACGAGGTTCACACACGGTGGTGTGCTAGGTCCTCGGAAGAAGAAGATGATTCACTATCGGAAGAGATTACACCTACAACGAAAAAAACTGTATCAAACCCTATGCTCGTGAAAACCCTAGAATACAATGACTTTCTCAACAAGCAACAATACATTATATATCTCCAAAATCGGTTCGACCTAACCCTCTCGCTTCCATCACGATCTCAAAAAATTCCATTCGTTTGCACCAAAATATGTCGGATCGAGTCAATCTTCAAAACGGGTCAAGAATTCGAGACAAACTTAACAATACCCAATTAGCACAGGAAAATAATTAGGCATGAATTGGAGGACCAAGAATTGAAGACGAGCCAAATCCAGTCCCCACACCCTAAATTGAGTGTGACTGAAAGCCGGGGTCTCCATCGGCCATCAGTTACTTTTCTCAATTTCTCATATTTAAGTGGGCCAAAGCTGGAAGGGAGACTTCACCAAAAAAGTCTCTAAAGGCAACCGGAAACGCTTATCTTTGCTCCATCTCTCCCTGTATAAGGTTCACTACAAGGACTTGTTGAGATTCATCTGTAGAGTTCGAGTTTTTCTTCCTCTTCTTCATACGCACGAAGGAAGAACAGTCCTCGTATAGATATGGATCCACTGCTACTTTTTGTTGGGCTGCTACTGGCCTGCCTAAATAGAACAGGTCTCTCTCTCTCTCTCTCTCTCTCTCTCTCTCAAACACACACAAACATAAATGGTTAAGGGTTCCATGCTCTCTTGCATCTGTTAGCATCGATGAAAGTAGATTCATTATTTTTTCACACATGATTTAGTGCACATCTTACCCGATCTTCTTTTTCCATAATAGTACCGAACAATAGTATTATTAGAGTAGATACATGAATCACTTCAAATACAAGGCCAAGTAGGTCTATTGGTCCGAGTGGAGAGGAAAAAATTATTTCGGGAGATATCCATTTTCCGGGAGAAATTTTATCTCAGCACAGTGGTATCTTCATAGACCAGAAGGGGGGGAAAAGATTCACACACACACATACGTGATTAAGGGTTCCATAATGCTCCCTGCATCTCCTAGCTTGGATTCGGAATGTTCATACACCTCTATTTGCATTTGATTTGTGTGTATCTGTATGGGGAGAGAGAGAGAGAGAGAGAGAGAGAGAGAGAGTATGATTGTCATTTCATGCTTCTAAAGCTGCATTTGTAGTCCCAATCAATAATCAACTAATCATTTTACAATCTAAAATTGGAGGGGCACAATCAGGTGTTTGTTGTGGAATGTCTGGTGACAATTTACCAACTCCACAAGAAGTTGTGGATCTCTACAAATCACAAAACATCTCAAGGATGAGACTCTTTGGTCCAAACCAAGCAATTCTCCAGGCCCTCCAAGACACCGACATTGAACTCGTCTTGGGTATTTTAGAATATGACCTAGAAGGCATAGCCAGTAACGATATGTCCACTGTAATTGATTGGGTCAATACCAATATAATAGCCTACTACCCTAGTGTTAGATTCCGATATATTGTTGTTGGAAATGAAGTAAATCACATTTCTAATAGCAATGCCCAGTTTGTTCTCCCTGCAATGCAAAATATTTATTACACACTTGCATCACAAGGCCTAGAGAAACAAATCAAAGTGCCCACAATTGTTAGTGCCCAAATCCTTGGAACCACCAATCCTCCCTCTACTGGTTCATTCAGGGACGATGCAAGCTCCTATATAAACCCTATTATTGACTTCCTTGTCCAAAAAGGGTCACCACTACTTGCAAATGTATATCCCTACTTCAGTTACAGTGCAGACCAAGAGGGCATCAGTCTTTCCTATGCTTTGTTTAAATCTCAGTCAGTTGTGGTACAAAATGGTAAGCATGGATATCGAAACCTTTTCGATTCCATGGTGGATGCTTTGTATTCAGCTCTTGAGAAGCTCGGAGCATCCACGGTCGAGATTGTTGTATCGGAGAGTGGTTGGCCAACCCAAGGAGGCAGTGGAGCATCAACAGAAAATGCATGGACTTACAATTCAAATCTGATTCAACATGTGAAGGATGGCACTCCGAAAAGGCCTGGAAAAGCCATGGAGACTTATGTATTTAACATATTTGATGAGAACAGCTATAACCATTTTTGGGGTCTATATCTTCCTAATAAACAACCCAAATATGCATTTAATTTCAGTTCGGCTCCTACAATTAGGACCCCAACCGAATCACAGAAGCCATATTGCCACTGCTACTATATCACTGTGCATCAACCTTGTCCTCTTTAACATCTAATTATTGGTGTTGTAATTTCATAGATAGTAGTTACTCAAGAAAGTAAGCAAGATGACACTCTGATATCATTTTGTTCCTTTTATCTGTTATCTTGAGACCTCTCACGTTTATGTTAATGAATTGTGGATAGATTAGTTACAATCTCGTCTATATATGATGGATTTTTTGCCTCCTTCCATGCAAGAAGAGTTGACTAACGATGCTCAATGTAGGCCTCTTTTTAGAACATAATTTTTTTTGTTCTGTTTTTGTGTTTAGCGGGTTAGTCTCTCCTGCTGATGGTAATGTCGAAGGTAAGAGGGTCTAGCATGGTATAGTGTTTTGAGTTTCTCGTCATGTCTAGTGTTTTTATTTTTTATTTTTATATTTATTTTTTTTCTTATTATAAATGATCTCTTAGCTAAAAAAAGAAGGATAAATTACAACATTGTGTGAAATTTCTTTCTACCATTAGGACTCATTTCCTTACCATGTGCTAAATGGAATAGTTCACATGTTAGGGGTATGATGTCTAGTATTTCATCGCTCGCATATGGGTATTTCGGTAAATTACATGTATAAGTTTTTGCCATATATTTGTAGTTAGGTTTCTTTCTTTGTTATGAATCTGAGAGAGGTGGAAAGATGAGTGACTATAACTCTATTATCCAACGGTTTTGGACCCTTTTCTTATCTGAATCGTAAGGTCAGGACCCTACCTTATTCTCAAACCCTCTGCCGAGCTCTACCCTGCCAGCTTTTCGGAAGTGGGCCAAAGAAATGTTTCCACCTGAATTTCTCCACTGCATTTCCGGCAGACTCCAAGCTCCAGTGGGGCAGTGCCGACCGGGGTTGTTTCCTGAAATTGATAGTGAAGCAAATCTCATCTAATCACAGTGAAGTAAGAAATCTGATTGGGAGACTGGTTGTGGCTAGGTAGGTGGGCATTTTATGTCGCCTTTGTTTTGTATCATTGTAGTTCTTTCTTTCATTCTTAATAATATCTCATTGTTAATCTTAAGCAAGATAGGGAAAAAATTGTGAACTAGGAATTGTAGTCGAATCATATAAATCCTTGTGTGCACGATTGTGTGATTGTTTATTTGTATATTCCATTCTTTTTTGTATCGTTTTTTAGGTTCTCATTTTCTACACCATCTATCCTATGAGGTTCAAAATGAAATATAAGACAAAAGGTCCCCTGGGTGAGTCACCTAGAAATAAATATCAAGGTGAGTCACCTAGAAAAGAATATCAAGGTGAGTGCCTAAAGTCCTACCAGGTGGATAATTTTTTTTGCTAGAATATCATTTGTATTAAAAATGGAAAAAGAAATGTACATGAGAAAAATGGAAAAATACACCAAATACACGCACAAAAGTGCCCAAAGAAAGACTAAAGAGGGCTAGATAAGGTGGATAAGGCAAACCTTGTGCTGGGGTAAAGGTTTGCCCTTTAGTATGCAGTTGGAGTTCCCACTGATGACCATGCCAAAGGTGGGGGCCCTTTCTGTTTTATTTTTTATTTATTTATTTATTTATTTATTTATTTTTGAGACTGCATTTTCGTTTTATTTGGCTCTATTCTTTTAATAAATTCATCTTCTTGGAAAAAAAAGGGTTTGCCCTTCAGACTAAGCTGAGATTGATTCGTATCAGACCCAACCTACCGAGATTAGCCAAGTTGCTGATACTTCTCTTCATTGGTCTATCATTTCAACCATCACTTCTCCCTCCCCCACCCCATATTCCCACATCTCCTCTACACAACCCTACATATGGTTTCCTAACACTAGAACAGCTAACCGTGTCACCCTTGATCTTCAACCCCTCTGCTCCTTTGATACCTACTTAATATCTCACACACTGATATGTACTTATGTTATTCCCTCAATCTTTATTTATTTTTATTTTTTTTATCTAATGTTCTCCATGTTCCTTCCCTTACGAAACCTCTCGTCTTGGTTTAAAAGTTTGCCATGTTAATGATGTTTTCTTTGAATTTCACCACTCTTATTTTTTCATCAAGGACCAATGAACCAAGATTACTTTATATTCTTGTATGAGTAATGGTGGTCTCTATACGTATCATCGACTTGGTCACCCTCTTTTTCGTTAAAGGATCAATTATATTAAAAATAAAATATGAAGAGAAAATATAATACAACATGGACCACCTAAAAACTCCAACATGAATTTGGAAAGCACTTCCTACCTTCGGCATTGCCATCAGTAGGTGAGCACTTCCCAACAAGCAAACAATACAAATCAAGTCATCCTCATTCACGTGCTCTTCGTTAGATAATTCAAGTCAACAGTCTACCATGCCGTTCCAATAAACTTATAGTTTACTCTATCCTTCCAGTCAACTTGGCAAGGCTAGTAGAGTAGTAGGTTCTTTACTTGAAACTCAGTTCAATAGTTGTTTTCCTTTGGATGTAATTTTTAACGAAATCTGCGTCTTACTCCTCTTCCATCAATACATGGTCATCATTATTTTCTCATTTTTCTTGATGATTTCACAAAATACATATAGTACCATTCTCTTGTACGTCACTCCGATGTCAATTAAACCAAACTTTGAAAATCTTTGACCCTTCCCCCCCCCCCCCTTTCCCGTTTTCTAGAATCCATTTTTCCACTTCATTAGGTACCTTGAAGTTGAATTGGATATGGCTTTTGGAGATCCAAGGTCTTTTTTTCCCTGTTCTTTAGGGTACCCTGAAATTAAATTGGCTTGAATCCAGCCCCCAAACATATGTTCTAGTACAGATATCAAACAGATAAGAAAAGGGAGGCCACGATGGTGAACCTTGAGAGGGCTGTCAGAAATTTAGTTCACCTTATCCAAAAACAAATCAACCTGGGCCATTAAAGTAAATTACCGGATCAAGATCTAGCCCAAGCTAGGCACATCCAATGGTTTACCAAAATTTGTTTTGGAAGAAGAAATCTATTCTGGACCTTCCCCATGCTTCCCATGAAACATAAGCACCCAGAGACAAACTAGCATGATTGGAACATGCCTTCCAAAAAGAAAAAGGGTTCAAACAAGAGAGGATCGACCCAAAAGCTTAGTTTGATTGCCAAGAAATTAGAAAAAAAGATAATTGAATTTTAAAGTGAAAGTTAAATGCAGAAGCCAATCATTACATGAAGATAAGAAAATGTCAACAATTTATGTGTCTATCATTTTATTTAAATTGAAAAAAAAAAAAAAAAAGGGAGAGGGATAGGCGTGCTAGCGGGTGACCTTGGAATCTTACATACCAGCAGGATTTTAGCCGTTGGATTTGATTAACTTAAATAAAACTGTTAGATCAAGAGGAAAAGATTCAAACCTTCTCCACTACTGTGCTACACGTTTTCTTTCCCTTCTTTCTCCTAACTCCTCCGCAACTAACCCGTGCTGCTTCTTGACCTGAGTCTTGAGAACTCTACATTTGCCTCTCTCTCTCTCTCTCTCTCTCAAAATGCTGCAACAGAAATCAATGAATCAAAGCCAACCATGGTAAGAGCTACAGAGAATAAAGATGAAAAACAGGAAAGAAAAATTAAGCGTATGAGAAAGAAAGGGGAAGAATGTGAAGCGAAAAAGGAATTTCAAATATGGGGGAGAACTGACATCATGAAGAGAAGAATCCATCTGCGTTTGAAATAAATAAAAAAAAAATCTATATTTCATAAAAGTGGTATTATTGTTGTTTTATGGTTGTCCTTGTTGGCAACTCGGCCACGTGGCGGTGATGACGTGGCCAGTTTGGGTGACGTGGATGAAAATGATGACATGGAAGTATCCAGTGTCACCGATGAGATAACAGAGCAGCTTGGTATGCATGGAGTGGTTTAATACATCATTAATAGGTGGTGCGGGTTTCTGGGTCAAAACTGGCAAAATTGGCCTATTTACGATCGAGGGCATTTTCGGCAATGAAAATTACATTTTTGGAAGATCGGTTCTTCATGAAAAATATAGATTGTAATTTTCCTAGTCCAGTGCATTTGATTTCGTCACATTCCGATACCGTATGAAGAAGTTACGGCATTTATGGCAGTCAAGGGTAGTTTCGGCATTGAAGATGAATTTTTTAAAGGAAGAGTTCTACATGTAACAATACGAAAAAAATACAATCTTTCCAAAGGTTCTGATTTCATCGCATTCTGATACCGTATGAGAAAGATACGTCATTGGAAAGGTGTAGGGGCATTTTGGTCTTTTTACATGGATGATTCAGATGATTGAGTCTTCTGAAAAGTCGTAGAGCATCCAGTTACGATTCCAACGCACTTCGTTTCATCTCGATCGGATATCGTATGAAAAAGTTATAAGCATTTCCGTAAAGTCGGTTCGAAAATCCAAACCGAAAATCCATCAGTTGCTCTCGGTGTTGGGTGGATTTTTCGGATTTTATTTTTGAAATTCGAAGGGCTTTTGTGTAATTTAAAGATTTTGAAGGTCTGAGTTGCAAGGGGTCTTTAAGCACTGAAACATATGGAGGCAGGGGCTTGATTGTAATAAAGAGGAGTAAAGGGAAGTGAAACGGACGGTCAAGATTCGACCACGTAGGCTTGATGCCCATCCAAAGGCTGTTGAGATTTTGGTGTGATATGGACGAGATAGAAGCTTGCACGTGGGATTTGATTGGTTAGATGCATAATTCTTGATGCACTGGCGCTACACTATATCAAGGTATGTTATTGTGTTTCGCGCGTGTATAGAAAGTATAAAAAGGATTCCGATCTTAATGATCTCATGAAATCTGATTAAAGCCATCATGGAAGATTCGGATCCAACGGTCAATAGGCATTTTCACTTTTGTGAGTGGGAGACAAGCTCCCTTAAAATCCGGAAAAGCAACCAATCATAGATCGACAACACTTCTGACGATGTCAGCGCCTACGTCATGATGACGTCATCGAGATTCAAATCTAACGGTTTGGATCTGTTGTCCGTTGGTTTAATCGGACGGCTTGGATTATAAGATCTCTTATATGAGATCTACGGTCAGATTTCGCCCCTGTTGCGCGCGCCGCCGGTGTAGCCTACGCCACCCGTACGAAGATTCTATTTCGGGCTATCTCATTGCTCCAACTTCAAAAGGTCATAACTCCCTCATTTTAAGTCGGATTTGGGTGAACCAAGTTGTAGCTTCTTCGTTTTTTCAAGCCCTACACCATGGAAGCAAGAAAAATGGGTTTTGAGTGAAGGAAGGCTACGGTTTTGGTAGGAGAAGCTTGCCCCTCTTTGTTGATCCTTGAATGAACATACATTCTTGATGATAAATGTTCTTAGGCCATTAAATGAGGTAAAAGAGGTGGTTGAAGTGTGTTAATGGTAGATTAACTCAAAGCCAAGGAAGAAGAGAAGAAAGCAAGGATGTGTTTGCTTTGAAGAGCAAGAAGCCAAGGAGAGAGAAGGTGTGAGCACCAACTTGTCGATACAAGTTTCCATCATCCGAGCAATCGGTTGTGAGATTCTCTAACCTGTGATTTTACATTACATGTATGTATGTATGTTAGGGTTAGTTGTGGATGAATGTATACATGCTAGGTTAGTTGTGGATGAGCTAAGCATGCTAGCTAGTTGTGGATGCATATGCTAAGCGAGCTTGATTGTAGGGCATTGATATAAGCCCAATTTAATTGTATTATTTATTATGTGCTTAGTGGGTGCTAAGCACCGGAGTGGAGTGCTCCGTGTAGTGGGTGCTACACATTGTATCGGCACTCTGAGTGCCATCTCACTTGACTTGAGAAAATTGGGTGTGGGTGCTCCATTGTGGGTGCAGTCAAAGTAGTGTATTGAGTAGGTACGAAGCCTTTATAGGCACTACTCCGGGATGTAGGCAAATTGTTGAACCTCGTAAAACCCATGTTGTGGGTGCTTGTTGTTTGCATTTGATATTGAAGTCGTGGAATGTGGAATGGGTGTGCATACTTGGAAGTGCCTATGAGAGGTGAGTGTGCATCTGTTGTGTCAAACAGGGACAGGTATATCGAGTTTTCTTGGCGGACATCGACGGATATTTGGGGATCGGAATTGGACTCACTGATTCACCCCCCCTCTCAGTGGCTGTCGGGTTACAACAATTGGTATCAGAGCCGATACTCAGTGATAGTTTGATCAACAAGCGAGTGATCCGAGGCGTGGATGATATGGCGGTGAAGGTTATTCAGGACATGCACCAAAGTTTGATGGATCTGATTTTATCTTGTGGAAGAGGAGAATGCAGTCGTACCTAGGTTCACTAGGTTATGATGTTTGGTATCGATTCGATTGGGTACCAGAGCCTAAAGGAGGTCCGGTTGACAATGAAGCTAAGAAGGCTTATTGTTACAATCGGAAGATGTGAATGCAATATTCTCGACATTGGATAAAAGTGTGATGGCCAAGGTAATGGATTGTGACTCACCAAGGATATCGGGAAGACGAAGAGTATTGATGAAGAGTCGAAAAATCATTTAATAATGAAGATGATGAGGCTATGTTCATGGTCTCAATAGATGTGGAAGAAAACAAAGAAGATTCTTCTAGCAAGGAAGATTCTACAAGAAGAAGAGGAAGATGAAAATCACATCTAGAGGTGAACTCACGATTGCCCTTAGAGAGCTTAAAGAGAAAGGAAGAAAGTGAAAAGGTCACTCAAGACCTTAAGGGGCAAGAACAATTAGTTCTTGAATTGAGAGATCAAGCCAATAAGTCAAGGAAGACCTTAGATGATCTTGAGTATCAACTCTCACAGAAGACCATTGACTGCAACACTCTTGAGTTAGAGAAAGTGGCTTTGAAAGCACAACTAGAGGAGCAATATGAGATTCTTACACAATTTGATGGTTATGCAGATGAGCTAGCCTTATTAAAGGCTAAGGTTGAAGAATATGGGAGAACTGAGATTGAAAGAGAAGACTTAGAAAATGAAGATGACTCTACTCCAAAAGAGCATCCTAGCAGTAAGAAGCTCAATGACATTATCAATGCTCAAAGATCGACTCATATCAAATTTGGACTTGGATTTGTTGGGGAGTCTTCCAAAAATACCAAGGCAAATGGTAAGGGAACAGTACATAATCCTATCAAAGTCAATGATAGGAATGCTCAAAGAGGAAAGGCACATGTTACTCTGCTGGCAATGTCAAGAGAAGGTACAAAAGATAAAGTCGATGGTCCAACTAGAAGAGAAATCCATCTATATTCCATAAGACTAACCATGCTAGACAACCACAGTTGGCAAGGCCAAGCGGGAGAGCAGAGAGCTATGGATACGTCAAGGTCCTCAACAGAGGCCTAGAGCATTTGACAACTGAACTCCTTACGGATGGCGAGATGGAACTTTGTGATGCGAGGCACACCTTTCAAGGTTATTGTTACAAATGCAACACTTTTGGACACAAGATCTCAAATTGCAAGTTCAACATTGGTCCAAGGAGTTATGTGGATAGAAATCCTTTGCACCCTTATGGAGGAACAGTTGAATATTACAGATGCAACAACCTCGGACATATTGCAAGGAATTGTAGAACTGTTTCCTCCACAAAGACAGGAGAAAGAGTAAGCAGAGTTTTGAAACACGAAGATTATGAGATGGAGAGCGTTCTCAAGGCGGAAGAAAGCAAAGAAATCTAAATCATCAAGAAAGTTTGGGTTAAGAGAGAGAGTAGAAGATGAAGAAGATGCAGACATTTGTTATTCATAGAGCTTTTAAGGCTCAAGGAGACTCTAATCCATGGATTCTTGATAGTGGTTGCTCAAGCCACATGACAGGAGATAAGGAAAGGTTTGAACAATTACATGACTTTGAAGGTGGATCCGTGAAGTTTGGCAACAACAATGGTGCGAAATTACGAGGAAGGGGTCCATAAGTTTGAACCATGGGAAGGTGAAATCCCTTGATGTCTTGTATGTTGAAGGACTCAAACACAATCTTCTCAGCATCAGTAAAATTTGTGACAAAGGGCATGAAGTAACTTTCACTAGTAAAGGGTGTGAGATAAGAAGATAAGCAGTGGAAAGGTTGTAGCTCTTGACGAGAGAACTTGGAATTTGTACACATTGTGAGAGTTAGAGAAAGATTCTTGCATGGTCAGCATAGATGAGGAGACATGGTTGTGCACGAAGACTTGGGCATATTGGTTTCAAGAACCTTGCCAAAATTTCTTGAAGAAGGCGTGAGAGATGTTCCTAAGTTGAAGAAGCTCTCCAATCCTATATGTGCATCTTGTCAAAGGAAAGCAAACCGAATCTCCTACAAGTCTAAGGAGTATTATTCAGTTCTCCATTGCAGGTTGATTCACAGACCTATGTGGTCCTATGAGGACACCTAGCACCTCGAGAGAGATACATCATGTTGTTTGTTGATGATCATTCAAGAATGGTGTGGGTGATGTTCTTGAAACATAAGTCGAGGCTTTAGAAAGATTTAAGATCTTTAAGAAGCAAGTTGAGAATCGACAGGGAAGAAGATAAAGTGTCGAGATCGCAGAGGAGGTGAGTACAGTTGGGATGATTTTGAAGAATCTGCTATGAGCATGGTATCGGAAACAAACTTCAGCTCCAAGAACACTAGCAAGAATGGTGTTGCGAGAGAAAGAATAGAACGATGCAAGACATGGCTAGAACAATGTTGGTAGAGAATGATATGGGTAAAAGTTACGGAAGGAGGCGGTTCTAACTCGGTGTACATCCATAACAGATGTATGTTGAGACCTCATGAAAGCAAGACTCCATATGAAATCTGGTTTGGAAGAAGGGCTCTGACAAAGACACTTCAAGGTCTTTGGTAGCAAGTGTTACATCAAGAACACAACCAGATTTGGGTAAGTTTGATGATAGGGCTGATGAGGGCATATTTTTAGGTTATTCTACTTCAAGTAAGGCCTATAGATGCTATAACAACGAGACTTGGAAAAATTGTAGAGAGTCTTGATGTCACAGTTGATGAAAAATGGATATTCCTTGAGGCTCGAAATGATTTTCTAGAATTTGAAGATCTTGATGATGAGAATGACCTGGTTGATAGTAAACTCAAAAGCAAAGATGAGGTTGATGTTGAGCAGTGAGGTAGATTCAGATGAGCGAGAGGAGACACAGGAGTTGATCAAGGAAACAGATAAGTTAATCATTGGTGACCCACGAGGTGTTGGACTAGAAGAATGAAGACCGACACATACTCTCTTCTTTCGAAGATTGAACCAAAACTGTTGATGAGGCAAGCAATGATGAGAGTTGGATGAAGACCATGAATGAAGAACTTGATCAGATAGAGGAATCACACTTGGGATCTAGTCCCTAGGCGTTGACAAGAATGTGATTGGTACTAAATGGGTTTTAGAAATAAACTCAATGAAGATGGTCAAGTGGTGAGGAACAAAGCAAGACTTGTATGCAAAGGGTATGCTCAAGTGGAAGGCATTGATTTTGAGAAACTTTTGCTCGATGGCAAGACTTGAGGCTATCGAATGTTCTTGGCTTTGTCGATTGTACAAGGGGTTCAAGGTCTATCGATGGATGTCAAATCAGCTTTTCTAAATGGAAACTTGGAAGAGGAGGTTTACATAGAGCGACTGATGGGTTTCGGTGAGTGAGGACCCCACTCTTGTGTGCATTGAAGAAGGCATTGTATGGTTTGAAACAAGCTCCAAGGGCATGGTACTCAGTTGGACTCTTACTTGTGCAAGTTGGGTTTCAAGAAAGGCTTAGTGGACGATAATCTCTACACATCAAGAAAGCGATCGACTTGTGGTGGTTGTGTATGTAGATGATATCATCTTTGGGGTCACAAAGATGAGTTGTGCAAAGATTTTGCAATGAGGATGCAAGATGAGTTTGAAATGTCCATGTTGGGTGAACTATCATTCTTCTTGGGTTTGCAGATCAATCAAAGAAAGAAGGTATCTTCATATCTCGGTCCAAATATGTGAGGGAGATGTTAAAGAGATTCACCATGAAGGATTGCAAGCCGGTTAGTACACCTATGATGAGGGTGTAAGTTGAGCAAGGAAGATGACTCTCCATCGATTGACCACACCTCGTATAGGTCAATGATTGGTAGCCTATTATATCGGCGACTAGTAGGCGACATCTTACAAGTTGTGTGCATGGTAGCAGATTTCAAGCGGGACCAAAAGAGACACATGTGGCGAGTGAAGAGAATTTTCAGATATCCGAAAGGGACTAGTGAGTTTGGGTTATGGTATCCGAAAGTCAAGAGCTTTAGTTTGTCGACTTTTTAGATCGATTGGGCGGATGTGTAGATGTGGGAAGAGCACCGTGGTGGTGCATTCTATTTGGGGAGCACTTGGTGGCATGGCATAGTAAGAAGCAAGAGTCGGTCTCTCTTTCAAGCTGCAGAGAATACATTGCGACTACATCTTGTTGTACACAAGTGTTGTGGATGAAGCAAATGTTGAAGGATTTGAGTGTGGAGGTTGAGCAGGCAGTGCCACTATATTGTGACAATACTAGTGCTATCAATATCTCCAAGAACCCGGTGATGCATTCTAGAACGAAGCACATTGCTATCCGGTATCATTTCTTAAGAGACAAGGTGATGGAAGGTGAAGTAAGGATGGAGTTTGTTCCCACAGCAGAGCAGGTGGCTGATATCTTCACTAAACCGCTTCCCAAAGATCAGTTTGAGTTCCTCAGACAGAAGCTGGGAGTGGTGGTTCTTCCAAAGCACTAGTAGCATTGGGAGAGGGGGAGCAAGTTGCTTGATGTTGCTACCCCCATATTGGACTCAGGGGGAGTCCATTGGTTCCACCCTTTGTACTTGTTGTCAAAGGGGGAGAGAGTTACTCATCAAAGCTTTAGAGTTTATTAGTGATGAGGTGGTTGCCAACAACTCCAAAGGGGGAGATTGTTGTTTTATGGTTGTCCTTGTTGGCAACTCGGCCACGTGGCGGTGATGACGTGGCCAGTTTGGGTGACGTGGATGAAAATGATGACATGGAAGTATCCAGTGTCACCGATGAGATAACAGAGCAGCTTGGTATGCATGGAGTGGTTTAATACATCATTAATAGGTGGTGCGGGTTTCTGGGTCAAAACTGGCAAAATTGGCCTATTTACGATCGAGGGCATTTTCGGCAATGAAAATGACATTTTTGGAAGATCGGTTCTTCATGAAAAATATAGATTGTAATTTTCCTAGTCCATGCATTTGATTTCGTCACATTCGATACCGTATGAAGAAGTTACGGCATTTATGGCGATCAAGGGTAGTTTCGGCATTGAAGATGAATTTTTAAAGGAAGAGTTCTACATGTAACAATCGAAAAAATACAATCTTTCCAAAGGTTCTGATTTCATCGCATTCTGATACCGTATGAGAAAGATACGTCATTGGAAAGGTGTAGGGGCATTTTGGTCTTTTTACATGGATGATTCAGATGATTGAGTCTTCTGAAAAGTCGTAGAGCATCCATTCGATTCCAACGCACCGTTTCATCTCGATCGGATATCGTATGAAAAAGTTATAAGCATTTCCGTAAAGTCGGTTCGAAAATCCAAACAAAATCCATCAGTTGCTCTCGGTGTTGGGTGGATTTTTCGGATTTTATTTTGAAATTCGAAGGGCTTTTGTGTAATTTAAAGATTTTGAAGGTCTGAGTTGCAAGGGTCTTTAAGCACTGAAACATATGGAGGCAGGGGCTTGATTGTAATAAAGAGGAGTAAAGGGAAGTGAAATGGACGGTCAAGATTCGACCACGTAGGCGATGCCCATCCAAAGGCTGCTGAGATTTTGGTGTGATATGGACGAGATAGAAGCTTGCACGTGGGATTTGATTGGTTAGATGCATAATTCTTGATGCACTGGCGCTACACTATATCAAGGTATGTTATTGTGTTTCGCGTGTATAGAAAGTATAAAAGGATTCCGATCTTAATGATCTCATGAAATCTGATTAAAGCCATCATGGAAGATTCGGATCCAACGGTCAATAGGCATTTTCACTTTTGTGAGTGGAGACAAGCTCCTTAAAATCCGGAAAAGCAACCAATCATAGATCGACAACACTTCTGACGATGTCAGCGCCTACGTCATGATGACGTCATCGAGATTCAAATCTAACGGTTTGGATCTGTTGTCCGTTAGTTTAATCGGACGGCTTGGATTATAAGATCTCTTATATGAGATCTACGGTCAGATTCGCCCTGTTGCGCGCCGCCGGTGTAGCCTACGCCACCCGTACGAAGATTCTATTTCGGGCTATCTCATTGCTCCAACTTCAAAAGGTCATAACTCCCTCATTTTAAGTCGGATTTGGGTGAACCAAGTTGTAGCTTCTTCGTTTTTTCAAGCCCTACACCATGGAAGCAAGAAAAATGGGTTTTGAGTGAAGGAAGGCTACGGTTTTGGTAGGAGAAGCTTGCCCCTCTTTGTTGATCCTTGAATGAACATACATTCTTGATGATAAATGTTCTTAGGCCATTAAATGAGGTAAAAGAGGTGGTTGAAGTGTGTTAATGGTAGATTAACTCAAATCCAAGGAAGAAGAGAAGAAAGCAAGGATGTGTTTGCTTTGAAGAGCAAGAAGCCAAGGAGAGAGAAGGTGTGAGCACCAAACTTGTCAGTACAAGTTTCCAGTCATCCCAGGCAATCGGTTGTGAGATTCTCTAACCTGTGATTTTACATTACATGTATGTATGTATGTTAGGGTTAGTTGTGGATGAATGTATACATGCTAGGTTAGTTGTGGATGAACTGTAAGCATGCTAGCTAGTTGTGGATGCATATGCTAGGCAGAGCTTGATTGTAGGGCATTGATATAAGCCCAATTTAATTGTATTATTTATTGTGTGCTTAGTGGGTGCTAAGCACAGGAGTGGTGCTCCGTGTAGTGGGTGCTACACATTGTATCGGCACTCGAGTGCCATCTCACTTCGGCTTGAGAAAATTGGGTGTGGGTGCTCCCGACTGTGGGTGCAGTCAAAAGTAGTGTATTGAGTAGGTACGAAGCCTTTATAGGCACTACTCCGGGGATGTAGGCAAATTCTTGAACCTCGTAAAAACCCGTGTTGTGGGTGCTTGTTGTTTGCATTTGATATTGAAGTCGTGGAATGTGGAATGGTGTGCATACTTGGAAGTGCCTATGAGAGGTGAGGTGTGCATCATTGTTGCAAACAGGACGTATATCAGGTTTTTCTTGGCGGACATCGACGAGGATATTTGGGGATCGGAATTGGACTCACTGATTCACCCCCCCTCTCAGTGACTGTCGGGTTACAACAATTATGTTTAGTGGCTTTTTTTGGATTCTCTTTGACCGAGTCATCAAAGCACATTCGCTTACTTGCTTCTTGTTGTTTGAGTATGTGCTGCTTTTGGCGATTCTTTTGATCGTTTTTAGAATCTTAGGCACTAGCTCTGCGGAAGGTTCTGGGAAGGGGAAAAACCCAAAAGAAAAAAATATATATAAAAGAAATTTGGTTTGATGATGATGATGAAAGACAATATGCAATACAAACTATGGCAATACTGTTTGCATTATTAGGTTTTCAGTTTTATATTAGAGTTTTCCATGATTGTTTAATGATCTACCCATTAGAAAAAAAAAAAGAGACATTGTTGTTTCCCATTAATAACATAGGAAAGATTCAGGAGGAATATCGGTGGAAATTCAAAAGACGGGAGAATGTTGAACTTTGAAGAGTCGTTGGGGGAGAGAGAGGCAATGGGGATCGAAGAATTGCAAGGAAGGGGGAGCCGAAACGGACAAGAAGAACAAAGGTAGAAGAAGAAGGAGAAAAGATTGCAGAGCGGCAGTGTTGGGAAGATTATGTAAAACAATATTTACATATGGATGAGATTCTTTCTGTTTCATCTAACGGTCAAGAGATGTTAGTATACCTAATTCCAAAGTATTCCGCTAGCATGTCTGACCTTTTTCCAAAAAAAATATCATTTTTAACAGTCAAACTAAGGCAAGAAGAAATGAGCTTATATCGACTCTTCATAGGTCCCGATAGCCATTATTTCTCCCACAGTCCAGATGTCATTAAGGACCTTGATAGTTTGACCAATTCTACTATTCAACAAGGATGTTGATAGTGGAGGGCCCAATAATTATTTTTTATTTTTTATTTGTTAAGGACCTTGAAATGTTTCTTTGAGAAACAGGGTCCACTGATGAGACTTAGAAAAGAAAAGATGGACCACTTTTTTTTATTTTCCAAGACTCGCATCTTGGTCAAATCCCAAACTCTAAACCCTTTCAAGAACCACATCAAAGCACATCACATCACAGTCAAGAACTCTGCAGAAATATTGGTACTTGATATTTAGAATTCAGCGAAAAAAAAAAAAAATCTGGACACCATGAAAATAAAATAGAATGTATGCATCCAGCTATTCTTCGATTACAGTTGAAAAGTCTTTGGGATGTTGAGTTGTCTGTATCATTTAGTAACCCCAAGTAGATTACGGTTACATGATTGTGGCTGTCTGTTTCAGTCAAGGAGGAAAGAGTCATAGATAGAATATCTCTAAGAGAATTGAGATAGGATAGAATATCTCTAAAGAAAATTGAGATATGATTCTTCTTTGCATGCCCCTATTCTCTCAATCATAGGATCATTCTCTGGTCCAGGACTCTGCAGAGAGGAGCTGGATTCAGTGATTTATCTAGATGTCATAATTCCTTGGACCACTGACTTGTACATGCCAAGTCTAAATTGGGTTCTACCAGGAAAAAAAAAGACTCTAAATTGGGTTAACCTTATATCATCAAAAAAATAAATAAATAAAAACCAAAATTATTAACCATGCTTAAAATGCAGACATCCATTCTAGATTTGAAGTCAAGGCCCATTCTTATACATAGTAAAAATGATTAAAAACCTGTTTAATTGGTAAGATACGATATACAATAAGGAAGAGACAGTAACCATCATTAAGAACCTACTTTAAGGTTCATTCAAGGTTCAAGGTCAAGCTTAGAGAAGCTATGCCTCATTTTTATGCCCTCAAACATAAATGGA
>CM040963.1:10656420-10711188 GCA_022985045.1 Macadamia tetraphylla
ATCGGACAAAGCTGATACTGGGTCAGACAAGAGTATCCTTACTTTTACTTTTAAAGCCATTTTTGACGATTTTAAGTAATGATCCATCGATACGGAATCGGTAGAGGCTAATATTGATCAGATTTGGCCAATTTCAACTGATCCCATCCGATTCCTCCAACCATGTTAATGATTGCTGATTTCAATTCCCCATTTTGAAACTAGATGGAACCCTTAGGCCCCGTTTGTTTGATGGGGAGTATGAGGTGGGCATGGGTCCCATATGGTAGAGGGGTGAGAGACTGAACAGGAAAATAGAGGAAGGTTATTGTAGCATCCCACACCATTGAGTTTGGTTGGGAGGATGATTTCTGGCTGAGGAGAGAGAATACTATCCATTCCATTTATGAGAGAGAGAGAGAGAGAGTGAGGAGAACAAAATGCAATGAGGGAGAGAAAAATGCATTCAAATGTCCCAACCATTGAAGCTTATGGATAGGGGATTTTGCCGAGTGTCCTTGTTAGGCTTAGTCATGGATCTCTAATTTTTTCAATTCAAGAGGTGCAAGGATAGAGGCCTAAGTTCGACTCCTACTAGGCACACCTTGGGCCACTCACACGGTGGTATTTAGTGCCCTTTATTGTTTTCAGTGAAAGTTGAATGGTTTTTATTCAACCTTGGTATGACCTGATCCATATGATTATGAGATCAGTATGAACCTGTGGGTCAGTCAGGCCAAAGGCTTGAATACCTGTTTTTAGCTAAAAAAAAAAAAAACCAAGGAGTATCATTCATATCTTCCCATTCATTCAAATAGCTAAAAAAAAAAAAAAAAAGCAATTTCCATTTTGATTCTCAAAGGTTCTCTTCTTTCCTTTTCTATTTCTATTTCTTTTCCCTCTTTGCAAAAAACAAAAACAAAACAAAAACAAAAATAAAAACAAAAACAAAAGCAAAAACAAAAAATCAATTTCCATTTTGATTCTCAAAGGTTCTCTTCTTTCCTTTTCTATTTATATTTCACTTCCCTCTCTCTTTCTCTACGCAAAAAATAAAAAATCTATCCTCCTCTAAAGTGTAAACTGAAAACCAAGGTTGTGGGAACTGTGTTTCGTAACCATTTCTTCTCTTTTCTTTATTTTTTTATACTGTTGCACCGCTGATGTGCTCAGGTCTTCACCACGCCGCGATAGCAACTACTATTTCGATTAGCCCCTTCCTTGGGAAGCGTGAATTCGCTGCCTCCTACCACTTCCCTTCACTGCGAGCCACATACTTCATGTTAGTCCTCTTCCCATGATCAACATGTTGATCTTCGTGATCTGAAATATGGGTTGTTACTTCTTCTACCCACGATCTTCTCCACCATTAGCTGTTTGAAACCCACGCTTCTTTCCCACGAATTAAACATTAAAAATGGGTTAGCGTTTCAACGGGCTCTCAACTCCCAAGATTCATCTAAAATTCGTCTTTTTTTTTTTTCTATTTCTATTTCTATTATTGATTCCATTGAAACGCTAGCCCGTTTGTATTGATGGATTTTGGGAATTAAGAGCCCACGAGATATTAGGTTTTAGGTTTTG
Organism: Macadamia tetraphylla; assembly: GCA_022985045.1. Taxonomy (NCBI): domain Eukaryota; kingdom Viridiplantae; phylum Streptophyta; class Magnoliopsida; order Proteales; family Proteaceae; genus Macadamia; species Macadamia tetraphylla. The sequence goes on from CM040963.1 coordinate 10,657,984, forward strand.
TTTTAAGGGGTGGGATTTATAGCAAACAATTTTAGAATTACCAGATTTCTAATCAAGTCGTTACTTTTTCCGACTTAGTTTTCTCAAAGTCTCATGGATTTGATGGGACTCTAGTAGGAAAATTGAAGAAAAGCCGTCAATAATTAATTTTATTGTTCAGTTCGTGGGAAAAGAGAGTGGGTTTCAGACAAGTAATAGTGGAGGAGATCTTGGGTAGAAGGAGGAACAACCCATATTTCAGATCATGAAGATCAACGTGTTGATCACCGGAAGGGGACTAACATGAAGTAGGTGGCTCGCAGTGAAGAGTAGTAGGAGGCAGCGAATTCACACTTTCCAAGGAAGGGGCTACACGGAATAATGATTGCTGTAGCGGCGTGGTGAAGACCTGAACACATCAGCGGTGCGATTTGAGACAGCCAGCAGGAATCCTAGAAACTCTTTTGTCTTTTTTCATTGTAAATTATGTAACCAGTGAAAGTGAAAGTGAAAGTGAAAGTGAAAGTGAAAGTGAAAGTGAAAGTTGTTGCGGTTGGAGTTTTGAAAGTATTTGGCACGGCAGGGCTAGGGGCCTGGCTTCTATATCTCTCTCCCCCAAAATAAGGGTCATTAAAGGGAGATGGTTAGATACATCCATAGAGTCTGAAAAGTGAAAAGTGAAAAGTGAAAAGTGAAACTTGTTGCGGTTGGAGTTTTGAAAGTATTTGACACGGCAGGGCTAGGGGCCTGGCTTATATATCTCTCTCCCCCAAAATAAGGGTCATTAAAAGGGAGATGGTTAGATACATCCATAGAGTCTGAACTCTCCTTTCTACCTAAGAAAGTAGAATATGTTGAACTTGATTTCGAATACAAGAGATATTTAATCCAATCTTCTTGTTGCACGATTGAATTCATGTCAATAGAACAATCCTGAAGATATGGATTCAATGATACTACTTCTTGTTGGGCTGCTAATGGCCTGCCTAAAAAGAACATCTCTCTCTCTCTCTCTCTCTCTCTCTCAACCAACACAAATCAGTTGCAAATAAGTGTGTTGATATATTGACCTTTCAGAATCCTTGCTAGGAGATGCATGAGCGTGGAACCCCTTAACCTCTCTGTGTTTGTGTATGTTTCCAAAGTAGCATCTGTAGTCCCAATATCAAGAATTAACTAATATCTTGTATGCACAATTTAATAATGCCAGGGGCGCAATTTGGTGTTTGTTATGGAATAGAAGGCAACAATTTACCATCTCCACAAGAAGTTGTTGATCTCTGCAAATCCCAAAACATCACAAGAATGAGAATCTATTCTCCAAATCAAGCAACCTCGATGCCGTCAGAGGCTCCAACATTGAACTGGTATTGGGTGTTCCAGAATCAGACATCCAAGGCATTGCAAGCAGCAATTCCACTGCAACTGAATTGGTCAAGACGAATGTGATAGCCTATTTTCCTAGTGTTAGATTTCGATATATTGTTGTTGGCAATAACTTTGACTCCAATTACTAGTAGCAATTCCCAGTTCGTTCTCCCTGCAATGCAGAATATTCATGATACACTTAAATCACAAGGCCTAGAGAACCAAATCAAAGTGTCCACAGCTATCAGTATATTCAGTACTGGATTCTTTGGTTCCTCAAACCCTCCCTCTAAAGGTGCATTTAGGGATGATACAAGTTCCTTTATAAAACCTATTATTCTCTTCCTTGTCCAAAAAGGGTCACCACTACTTGCAAATCTATCTCCCTACTTCAGTTACAATGCTAACCAAGTAGGACCAAGTAGGCATCAGTCTTTCCTATGCTTTGTTTACATCTCAATCAGTTGTGATACAAGATGGTAAGTTGGGATATCGAAACCTTTTCGATTTCATGGTGGACACTTTGTATTCGGCTCTGGAGAAGGTGGGAGGCTCAACCGTCGAAATTGTTGTATCAGGGAGTGGTTGGCCAACAGCAGGAGGCATTGGAGCATCTAAAGAAAATGCAAGGAATTACAACTCAAATCTGATTCAACATGTGAAGAGTGGAACTCCAAAGAGACCCGGAAAGGCCATAGAGACTTACTTGTTCGCCATGTTTGATGAGAACAAAAGGAATGGTGAACTAGAGTCGGCACGACATTCAGGCTTATTTTGGCCAAATAAAGAACCCAAATATGCAATTAATTTCAGTTCGGTTCATACAAAAATCATTTCATCCGAATCAAATAAGCCACATTGCTTCAATTACTACATCCTCATGCGTCTCCTTTCTCCTCTGTAACATCTAATTATCAGGCCAAAGATGTAATAGTGAAATAGGTCCCTCATAAGTTTATGTAGTTGTCAGGGGCTAGAGAATATATCTATTGTGAATATGTTGTGAATGGTTTTATAGATATTGGACGAAGTTTTCTTTCAGAAATTCATGCTATCCATTTTTCTCGAAACCCCAACTTTTTGAGAGTGGAAAAAAGAAAATCCCATGATATGCAGTCGAAAGCTTTCTGAATGTCAAGCTTGAGACCCATACCACCTCCTCTAACTGGAGAGTGCATCAAGTAATTAGTTAATTCAGAGGCTAGACTGATGTTGAAGGAAATAACTTTTCCGTTAGAAAGCGCCTGTTCTTCAGAGATAAGGTGAGGAAGCAAGAGGGACAATGTCAAGGCTAGGAAGAAGAGGAGGTGAGTGTAGATTCTCTCCACACCAATGGTGTAAAGAAATTCGGTCCATATACTCCTCCATGTATTAAACTTTTCCCTTGTATTTCAGTCATAAAACCAAAGCTGTCTAAGGTGTGGGAGTAGCACTTCTCAAAGCTTTATTGGTGTGCTCTGCAGAATTGTTTTATGGTGAAATTTACCTGATGATTGAATAGATAAATCTAGATAACAAGGCACAAAGTTAGGATGCTGAATAAGTTGCAATGAGAAGGAAATCACACTGGATGATTTTTCAGTATATCCAGCAAGTTTGAGAAAAAACTAGGTTGATTTTGTTCCAATTTGGAGATTTTTTGGGTTGTATATGTCTTGTTTTTTCTGTAAGGGTCGACATAATTATAATTGGTTTATATCCGTAATGGTGTAGGGTTTATCTGGAATCCATTATATATACAAGGTAAAATTGTAATTGTCTGGGATTAGGGTTTTAGTTTCCTTATATATTGTCAAACCTAGATACAAGCGAAGTGAAATCACTTTATGAGATGAAGAGTGGTGTAGAGATCTTTTCAGGTTTAGTAAAAATCTCAAGTTTTCTTCGCATTCATGTTAAACCATGTTAAATTACTTCTATGTGGTTGTTTTCTTGGGTTTCTTCCTCGTGGTTACACGTTCATCCTTACACTTGCAATCAGTTTCGCCCCACCCCCTGCTCCATGGATGATGGGCCAATCTCTCGATCTTCCTCTTTTGCATTTCACGGCAATTAGGTGTTCTAAACTCGTCCTACGATTTCTCACATTATTTCCGATATCTTTAATTGTACCTTATTCTCTCTCTTTTCTCAAATGGTGGCACCATTTTAGTCTTCCTCGCATGGATCTCCTCGATAAAGTTCATTCAGTTTCTTCCATTTTATTTTATTTTATTTTATTTATTTATTTATTTTTAATTTTCGGAGCTGAATATGAGAATTCCTTGAGGCATGTCTTTGGAGGATTATGAATATAAACAATTTCTTCTTGTTAAAGAAGGAAATTGACGAAATTTTCTGTAAGTGCTATAAGATTGACAAACTTTGTCTTCTCTACTTCTTCTGCAATAAGCTCTATCCCTTTTCGATCACTTGACCAACTTCTCGGTTTAGGAGTTTCTAGAACCAGTCAAGTGGTTGAATTTTTTCCAGCAATCTATTCCGAGATTGTGGGGTGGGGTTACAGAAGAAATAAGGAAGATGAGGACACAGGAAGATACACTATTTCGAGTAGCTTTTTTAGTTTAATAAAATCAAACCCAATTTTGAGTAATCTTATAATTATCCCGAAAAAATTTCCTGTCAGAAGAGTCTCCATCGGCCATCCGTAAGAGAGGCTTCACCAAAAAAGTCAGTAAAGGCAACCAGAAAATGTGTAGGTGGAAGAGTGTTTGACCCGGCAGGGCTGGGGCTATGGAAGCGCTTTATCTTTCCACAGTCTCTACCCACATAGAGTCTCTAACTCTTCTTCTTCCTCTTTTTCCTCTTATTCATATGCAGGAAGGAAGAAGCAGTCCTCATATAGGATATGGATGCCACACTGCTACTTCTTGTTGGGCTGTTAATGGCCTTCCTAAACAGAACAGGTCTCTCTCTCTCTCTCTCTCTCTGTGCTATGATCACATCAAACTAATTTTGAGTCAATCTAATGCAGGGGCACAAACAGGTGTTTGTTATGGAATGAATGGCAACAATTTACCATCTCCACAAGAAGTTGTGGATCTATACAAATCACAAAACATCCGAAGGATGAGACTTTACTATCCAAACCAAGCAGCTCTCCAAGCCCTCAACGGCTCCAACATTGAACTCATATTGGGTGTCCCAAATGATGCCCTTCAAGCCATAGCCAACAGCACTTCCACTGCAAATGACTGGGTGCAGACTAATGTGGTAGCCTACTCGTCTAGTGTCAAATTCCGGTACATTGCCGTCGGCAATGAAGTCAGTCCTGTGAATGAGAATTCTCAATATGTAAACTACGTTCTCCCCGCAATGCAAAACATTCAGAGTGCGATTTCATCAGCTGGTTTACAAATCACAGTAACCACAGCGGTTGAAACTGGACTCCTTGGGACCTCCTACCCTCCATCCCAAGGTGCATTTAGATCTGATGTGAGTTCATGTAGACCCAATTATATCCTTCCTTGCCATAAACAGGGCACCACTACTAGCAAATGTGTATCCTTACTTCAGTTACACGGATAACACTGATTCCATCTCCCTTTCCTATGCCCTCTTTACATCCTCATCAGTTGTGTTGACAGATCACAATAACCTTGGATACAAAAACCTGTTCGATGCTATGGTCGATGCTCTCTACTCTGCTCTAGACAAGGCAGATGGTAGCACTGTCGAAATTGTTGTATCGGAGACTGGTTGGCCAACCGCAGGAAGTACAGGAACAACAATAGAAAATGCAGAGACATACAACAACAATCTGATTCAACATGTGCAGAATGGCACTCCGAAGAGGCCCAAAGCCATAGAGACTTATCTGTTTGCCATGTTCGATGAGAACCGAAAGAGTCCAGAGGCAGAAAAGCATTGGGGACTATTCACTGCAGATAAACAGCCCAAATATGAAATTGATTTCAGTTCTTCAGTTCCTACAAATAGCACTCCATCCGTAGCAGATAAGCCATATTGCCTCAATTACTATATCACCGTGCATTTCCCTTCTCCTCTTTAACATCTATTCCGTGGTTGAAAGAAACTTGTAATCCTCCCCCCACATGTTCTTCTTGCTTATCAAAGTCTATGCAACTTTACTTCTTCTTAGATCTTTGATTTAGTCAATGAAAGCTGATGAGGCCTTTCCAGGAAGGAAGATTTGTGTTTTAATTTCGACAATAGAAGAACTCAAGAAAGTGAGCAAAATGCAGGACAAGTTACTGTATTTTTTTTTTTTTTTCCGTATATTTTTCTCTGTTCTTTAAAGCCTCTCTCATCTTTTTTGTTTTAATGAGTTGGGTGGATGGTGGATGGTGGATGGTGGATTGAAGAATCGGATCAAATCCTCCACGATTGGTATTGACCTTGAGCGATTTCGACTTTGGGTCAATCCTGTATCGATATCCTTGTACGGATTAAGGGGAAAAAAGGTAAATAAAAATTTTATCTTTTAAACAAAACAAGGGGTAAATCCATCCGATTCAAGCTGATACAGGTTGATCCGGATTGATATCTGCATGGCCAGACCCCAAGTTCTTAAACGTGAGGTGTCCATAGATAAGGTAGGACTAGGGGTGTCAACAGGTCAGGCCGGGCCAGTCTCGGTAAGGCCTAATGGGGCTTGACCACTTGAAAGCCTTGCAATGTGAATGCATGTTTAAGTAAACGGGCCTAGGTTTGAGGGACATGATACGGTTTATAATCAGGCCGGTTGGTGTCAGGCTTTAATCGGGCTTCCTTAACCGGGCCTTAACAACGCTACAAACCTATTTAAGTCTAAACATGCTATAAAATAGCTTTAAACGTGCCTATCTTAAAATTCTATTCTTAAGTGAATTGAGATTATGGTTATTCTTTTTTTTTTTTTAAAAGAAGAGATTATGACCTTTACAACTTACAAAATAAAGTTTAATTAAATCAAATCTTACTACAAAGCAAAGGGTAAGAAAGTTACTAGTAGTGGCAAAATAGGAATTTTATGTAATATTAAAGTGGGTCGGACTGGGTCGGGCTAAAATGAGTCGGTTCAAGTCAAGCATATAAACATGTCGGGCTTGAGCCCGATACGTTTATTAAATGGGCCGGTCTAGGTTCAAGCCCGACACGTTTATTAAATGGGCCGGTCTAGGTTGCGCCATAAACGTGTCGGGCTTGGTTGGGCCTACCAGTGTGAGCTTAGAATTGAGTGTAGGACACTGCGTGTAACACCGTAAAATCATACCTTGGGGCTATTTTCATCTTTTGACTATTGTAAGGTCAAGATACCTTAAAGTGGGGATATCAGACCATTGAGGGTGTATCAGTACTTGAAAAATCATCTATTAGATGTAACTACACTATAGAATAACTTTAGAGCTTTTGCCCTAGAAATCATCATTTTTCCCTTAAACCCTGATTTATCATTTTGCCACTGAACCATAACTTGATTTTTTCTTTAATTATATGATTTTAATTAATGTCAACCCTAATATTGACTTATTTAATATATATATATATATATATATATATGTATATATAAACTTATTATCCACATGGACAATTAACTAACTAGTGGATAAGACCTAACTAACTAACAATTTTAACTAACTAATTGTTACTAATTAATAATTAACAATTAAAGATTTTTCTAATACTGGGAGACTTTCATTTTGAAATTTGGATGGCCTTGAGTATAAAGTAAGTCAGATAAAATAGGAAAAGTGAGAGAAATAGTTAGAGAACAATTTTGACTAGAATAGAAGAAGAGAGAGAGTTAAAGATAAAGTAAGAAATGTAGCGATAGACTTGGAGATGAATAAGGAGAGCAAAGAGAAGCAAAAAATGTGGCTCTATTGCCTCTTACCTTCTATTTAAGAAAAATCAAAAGGAAAAAAACGAGAGGAAAGAAAAGGTATGGTGTAGAAGAAAGAGGAGAAGGAAGAAGAAAAAAAAAAAAAGGAGAAAAGAAATCAAGGGTTCAAACGATTTTCAAGGTAAGAGTTTTTAGCATGATTTAATTAATTTTTATGTTCTACTTGGGGGATAGATCAAAATTTAAAGCTATGAGAATTGGGATTATGAGTTTGATTATTGATTTGATAGTTAGACATAGAGGTGTCAACCGCTTGGGCTAGGCCGATCTTGGTGGGGCCTAATCGGGCTTGACCACTTGGAAGCCTTGCACCGTGAATGCCCGTTTAAGTAAATGGGCCTAGCTTTGAAGGACATGGTACGGTTAATAATCGGGTCAGTCGGTCTCAGGCTTTAATCGAGCTACCATAAACGGGCCTTAATCGAGCCTTAACCGACTTATAGACCTATTTAACTTTAAACGGGCTTTAAACGGGTCATCTTTAAAATTATTCCATTAAATGTGTTTGAAGAGGAATACCAAAAAAATGAGGTGATGGGCATAACAAAGAAAAAGATCTAATAGTTAAAATGAATTAAGCCAAAGATGCGCAAAGTAACTAAATTACTGAAGTATTCGATCTTTAACCCACGAAACTCAAATCAATTAAACTATGCCTAATATATATATATATAATCATACCTTACATACATACACACACACTATATATATATATATATATATATATATATATATATATAGTAATGATACAGTTTAATATTTTTAGTGAAAGAAAAAAAATCACATAAATACATATATACATATATATATATAGTAAAGATAATATATACATGAATACTATAGGATATAAATGCAAGATAAGGTAACATTCAAGAAATAATTGTGGTAAATTTAAAAGAAATGTCAGGGACATTACAATTATAAACCTTGGATTTCACGGTGTTTTTTCATTAAAAATCTGATTTTCTTGCAAACATAATATTGTACACATGAGAGATTGTGAAAATATATTGAATTTTGTTCCATGATTTGCATTATATGTACACAGTAGAATTCTCTAAATGGAGCATTGATTACATAATGTTAGTTAATAATATTATGTATTAAGTTGTGATTATGATTGCATGGAATAATGTACTATGTGTATTACTTGATTCTTATACCTCATGAGTTTTTGGTCTGTGCATATTTTTAAAAACACTAATTTACATAAATTTTCCGTTTTGATGTATGAGATGTGTTGTTTGTTGTGGTAATGATGCTTTACATTATCGGCCTTGATTGAGGAGGAATGTGAGACTTTCTTGATCATTGCTTCATTATATATAGTTGTTGTTTTGATGACCTTTACAAAAATTAAAACTGATTTCATATTTACATAGATACCGACGAGGGTGGAATAAGAGTATTGATCACACTTGAATTCTGAACTTGTTTATAATTATATATATATATATATATATATATATGTTCTTAGATGACTTTATTATTGTTGTCCGTCTTATCAACATTGGCGTTATAATATTGAGGTGACGATTGGTTCATTGAACTTTTCATTAGTAGAACTATAAACTACTAGATGATGCAACCTACCCTCAACAAGATCTAACAATTGTTACTTGACCTTTGGGAGGTATGACTTGGTTTTTGGGAGGTTGGCCACTAGATAACTTCTACGAGTTTTTATATGATGAGTGGAGACAATGTGGTACTATGACGCATTGGCCATTCATGGATGATATTATGAATTTGTTGTTTAGTTTCTTTAGAGTCATCATATGTACTTATGCAACGATATAAATATAACAATGTAAGTATGTGTGATATGTTTATTTTTTTATTTTCTTAAAATTTTTTATATGATACTATATATGTTTTTCTTGTAAAAACTAATCATGAGAACACATGCAAGTTTTCTAATATATATATATATATCACATTTTTATTGATCACATGTCAAATTTCATTGTCCAACTCAATCATATGTCCCACTTTATAATAAACTTTACTTATGTATTTTAATTTGTTGATCAAGTATGCTCATTTTTATCTATAATTTAAAAAAAAAAAAACTTCTCATTTTGACTTTTCAACTAAGTTTCATTTTTTTTCTCTTTTTTATTGTGCCAAGGTGGGCAACCATTGATTGAGCACCCAAAGGGGAAGCGATCAAGAAAGGGGTCCTTTTGCTTGCCATTTTAGTTCTTTTAAACATAGGCATAGGTACTATCAATCGACCAAATTGATTGTCCACATGTAATCAAGAGGCTATTTGTGCTGAAATTCTGCACATTTTGGTCTCCAACCAAAGTTTGAGAAGATGAAAATTGAGGTCGAGATCGGCTTGGATTGGATATAAATACATAAATATCCATTGATTTATTATATATTATTTATTATTTTTAATTTTTTGTCCATATTGATCCATTAATAGTATTTGATGTCGGTCAACAATTCAGATACAATGTATTGATGGATCGATATCAATTCACCCCACCCCCATGAAAATTTTCACTCCTATTGGAAGCACCCATGTTCTCTCTCTCTCTCTCTCTCTGTAACGACCCAAACCCCTAATAGGGTAATAGGTACTACCCTCATGGGTGATAACCAAATGATCAGAAAAATAAAACTAATATCTCATAGATTACCCATATAAATTTATAAATTTACTACACAGATTGAACAAATACAACGGAAAGCGTTCATAAATAGAAAATTAAACTAAAGTCCATAATCCATCAACTGACTATCATATGTTTGGTAGCTACAAATAAAACCTCAATAAGTCTATTATAATTGTTTTTAACTCAACTACTAATATAAAATAGAACTCATCTTCTCTTTACATCCATCTGTGTTCTACCAACATATGCTTATTGATCAGTAGAGGAGAAATGGTGGGTGAGATATACAAGCCCCGTGAGGGAAATCATGTCATACTAGAAAACAAAAATATGCATACTGGTGAAAACATAAAATTGGCATAGTCATGAAATCTATAAAACATAGGCATACTTCCATTCTAAAATATGTAAATACGGATAAAAAAAAATATTTTTCTAAATCTTTCATAAATATTTTCACATGATCATTACAAATAACAATAAAGTCATTTATACTCTTAAAATCCTAAGGCATGTCAATTATCATATGAACTACCCAATGCATCATGATAATGAGGACACACCGCTGATTTACACGACTATCTATCCAGAGCCCTTTGATGGGACTCCGAAGTCCTTTGATGGGGTTGGCCGGCATATCCTATCATTTCCAACCCCTTTGATGGAAATCCCATGCCCTTTGATTGGAACCCCGAGCCCTTTGATGGGGTAGACATGCCCTCACTCAATACTTAAACCCCTACTGAAAAGGATGGTAGCCATATAGGGTTCTTTCTACTGTTCATTTTTTTTTTTCTTTCATTGCTTTCCCTTCAGTCCATTATGTCCTTCCCAAGCCCTTTGATGGGAATTCTGAGCCCTTTGACGGAGTGGACATAGATGGATCGTCAGTTTGCCTTCATTTTCTATCATTCAATAAGAATATTGTCATTCTTTTGAAGTCATTTCATCATTCTTAATATTCTATAAATTCATGTATTTCATTCCTTAAAGAAAATCACGAGGCGATATCATTATACTCGTAAGTGCATAAAATATAAATGCTAAAACATGAGATGTTGTAAATGTTCATGAGATGCATATAAAACAATGTTGTCATATTGATAAAAACACAAGCATGTCAAGATATGAAATGTGGTAAAGAGTCAACGATATGACAAAGTTCCACTCACCTGTGTCTCTACTATGATCAGGATCCTGATCAATGACTAGCTTGTAAGGAGAATTACCTATAAACGATGTCCAAAAATACTGTGAGAACCACTTTCTTGCTAGTGTTCTTGGCCAATTGTATCACCTACATAAGAATGCCTTTCTTTCCTTAGAATCTTTCTTTTTATTACTTCTAACTTAATAACTCAAGTATGTAATCACTCCAAAACTTAAGCTTCCACTTTGTTATGTATGCTATCGACTGTCCGGACTTGCTTCCTTTACTTTAAACTCACCATCCAACAAAAATTTGTATATACTTAAGCTCTTATATAGACTCTTAATCCCCAATTGATGCTGGAGCATTTCCAAATGGCCTAACAACCCAGCCTACTAAATCCACAAGACTAAACCAAATGACTGAAACTGAATATAGTAACTGCAGTCCACTGTTTTGGGGTAGCTTTACTGTCAAACATGTACCAACTTCAACTGAACTAGAATCCACGCCCTATATGGATAGAAAGGTCAATGAGTTTGTTTTCTTTTCTGTTCTATATTCTTAAAAATCAACTCATACAACATACAAACATGGCTTTAAATAATTCACTCTCACAATTCCAATTACAAGATCCTTTATCTAATATGCATAATAAATTGTTCTTACAGAACATTTCTGTTCATGACCAATTTTTCATATCTTACAAAAGACCTGGATTGAAAGTGTCTTCATAGAAAGTGTGGGTCTTCAAGTCCTTTAACTTATGAAAAAGGAATCAGATCAATCAGAGTCTTAACGACTGAGTTAACTCGATTTTAGGGGATAGAGGTCAGATTAGAAACAAATATTGTGCTCTCAGGCAGAAATCTTCCGTAGTCTTAACATACAATTTTGACTCACTTAGATTTAGAATTTTAAAGTTACTATTTCTAACAACAAAATTCATTTTCACATGTGGAGAGGTACGTTTCCAATCCATTTATGTGAAAGCCCCTTTTATTGACTTTCATTTCCTACAACCAAACCCACTCTCACATTATAGACTATTGCTTAATAGTTTGATCGGTTCTCACATCTCAAGTTGAGAGAGCTTAAAAAAGAAGAGACAAGGGTGAGAAAAACAGAGGAGAGTGGTTGAGAAAGAAAGAAGGGTGGCTGGAAGGTTTAAAGAGGGAAGGTAGAGTCTTCTCCCTTTCTTGTTGATGAACTTGAGAGAGAGTTGGGAGAGATATGGACAGTAAGGGTGATTTCACCGGTTTGTGAAGGGATTTGAGGGAAATTGAAGATCAAGAAAGCTTGAAGCTAGGAGCAAGAAGGAGTGAAAGGCTCAAGCTAAAAGAGAGGATTTGTGTTCTTCAAGAGGTAAGTGCAAGTTCCAGTTTTGGATTTCAGATTTTTTAGTATTCTGTTTTAGAGTTGTTAGGAGGAAATTTCAGAGATTAAGAAGTGGAAAAATAAGAGTGGATGATAGAGAGTGAGAGGAATGAAGTAGGGTATATAGAACAAGGCTGCTGCTGGTCTGTAGCAGGCTCCGCCAACAGCCCAGGCTGCTTGCTATACTGGCTGCCTACAGCCACACGCTCTTTCCCCCTTCATGGCTACGTGTGTGTTGTGTTGTGTATGCATGTAGATGTGTACTTGTGTGTCTGCTATTTTTAAGAACAAAGAAAATAAAGGAAAAGAAGAGTGGTTGTGATTTGCATGGTGATTGTAACTAGCAAAGAAGAAGAAGAAAGAAAGATTGTCCGAGAGGATTTCTTGGTAGTTTCAAGTTTGCAGACTGACCTACCTTCAGTCTAGACAGTGTGACTTTCTCAGTTCAAGTCCAAATGAGTTGATTCTTTTTTTTACAAAAACTAGATTCGTTAAGGTACCCTATATCGGCTAGATTCTTTTTTTTTTTTTGTTGTCCCAAATTGACTAGGAGAAAGATCTTGATTAGTGGACCAGTTAGCTGGTTGATGATAAATGCTCATTTTGAGGTTGTTGATAAATGTAAATTTTAAGAGCGGAATTTATTAAAGGAGAGGAGAATGTAATACCCCACCCTAAAAATTATCTTATTTACCCTAAGAGATAAAAGAGGAAAGTTCGTTAAGGTACCCTACATTGACTTTTTTTTTTTTTTTGTCCCAAATTGACTAGGAGAAAGATCTTGATTAGTGGACTAGTTAGCTGGTTGATGATAAATGCTCATTTTGAAGTTGATGATAAATGCAAATTTTAAGAGCGAAATTTATTAAAGAAGGGGAGAATGTAATACCCCACCCCAAAAATTATCCTACCCGTGTATTGCCACGTAGCAAATAGTGAAGCATTATTCTTGATTAAGCATAGCAACGCTTAAAAGGACCCTTCAAAATAACAGAGAAAATAAACAAAAAATACAACATGTTGTCCTGTATAGTGCTTACATTCTTGAGTTCTTCTATGAAATTACAACACCAAATCCTCCTGAAAGGCCTCTAAGAAGAAGTAGAATTGCATTACTGACGTCGCAGCGGTCGGCCTCATGTTGCATAGACTTTGGAAGGATGGACTTGTTTCATCACCAGACCATCGGTGGCATGATAATTAGATGTTAAACTGGCGAAGGGTAATGCAAGGTGATATGGTAATTGATGCAGTTGGGTTTATTTGTAGGAGGAGAACTGAAATTAAATCCATATTTGGGTTGTTTATTAGGAAGATATCGGCCCCAAAAATGGTTATAATCATTCTCATCAAACATGTTAAACACATAAGTCTCTACCTCCTTTCCTGGCCTTTTCAGAGTACCACCCTTCACATGTTGAAGGAGATTTGAGTTATAAACCCCTGCATTTTCCATTGATGCTCCAGTGCCTCCTTCAGACGGCCAACCACTCTCTGATACAACAATCTCAACGGTGGATGCTCCGAGCTTCTCGAGAGCTGAATACAAAGTGTCCACCATGGAATCGAAAAGGTTTTGATATCCAAGCTTACCATCCTGTACCACAACTGACTGAGATGTAAACAAAGCATAGGAAAGACTGATGCCTTGTTGGTCAGCACAGTAACTGAAGTAGGGATATACATTTGCAAGTAGTGGTGAACCTTTTTGGACAAGGAAAGAGAATATTAGGGTTTATAAAGGAACCTACATCATCCCTGAATGCCCCTTTAGAGGAAGGGTTTGAGGTTCCAAGGATTTGGGCACTAATAATAGTGGATACCTTGATTTGGTTGTCTAGGCCTGCTGATGCAATTTGGTCATAAATATTTTGCATTGCAGGGAGAAAGAATTGGGCATTGCTATTAGTAATGGGACTTACTTCATTTCCAATAGCAATATATAGGAATCTAACACTAGGGTAGTAGGCTATTATATTGGTGTTGACCCAATCAATTGCAGTGGAAAAATTGCTACTTGCTATGCCTTCAAGGTCAGATTCTGGGATACCCAAGACGAGTTCAATGTCTCTGAAGGCCTGGAAAATTTCTTGGTTTGGACCAAAGAGTCTTATCCTTGTGATGTTTTGGGATTTGTAGAGATTCACAACTTCTTTTGGAGATGGTAAATTGTCACCAGACATTCCACAACAAACACCTGATTGTGCCCCCGCAATGTTAGATTGTACAACGATTAGTTGACTCTTGATTGGAACTACAGCTGCCACTTTGGAAGCCTGAAGCGACCATCTCTCTCTCTCTCTCTCTCTCTCTCTCTCACACACACACACACACATGGTTAAGGGTTTCATGATCCCTATACACACTTCTATGAAAGGAAAAAAAAGAGTTAGGAGAGCCTCCTAGCCCAACCCGTTGCGCTGTAAGACCCCTTTTGAAATCTATTTATACCATCCATTCTTCTTATGGCTAGATTCTATTTCCTGTCCCTGGGGAAAGGTAAAAGAATTTCATGTTCTTCCTTTGGGAAGGGAGACTTGTCGGTTAAGGGCTCCATGCTCCCTTTTTTTTTGGTAGAAGGATGATTTTATTAAAAAAAAAAGGGGGAAAAATACATCCAAAGAGAAGAAAAAGAACATAGCAGAAGCCACTAGGTCAACTTGCAGCCTCCACCTTCGGCATGGCCATCAGCAGAGAAAGCAAGCGAGTGACCTAGCAGAATCTAAATTTGTGCCTATTCACACCATCATTCTCAAGCTCTACTACAATGCGATTAGGAAAGACCACCAAGATCTCAGAAGATCCATTCTTAGAGGCTTTTTTAGCTAAAAAATCTGCAATGGGATTAGCTTCCCGAAAGCAGTGAGTTATCTTCCAAGAAATGGATTCCAAATAATGAAGAGAAGAAATCCATTTTTGGAGAGCAAACCAGGGGATCTGCTTTCGATGAATCGCAGATACTACGGACGCTGAGTCTGATTCTATCCACACTCTTGTAGCATTATGAGCCTTCGCCATTGAAATCCCTTCCAAGACCGCTTCAAACTCAGCCTCGTATATCTTCTTAATACCCAGGAAAATGCTAAAGGAGTCACAAACTTGGCCTTCACTGTTTCGCAACACACCTCCTACTCCAGCTTTTCTAGGGTTACCCAGGGAACTGCCATCCACATTTATCTTTATCCAACCATGGGGCGGTCTACACCAGTGCACCTCAAGAGGTGGAGAAGAATTTGAGTGACTAATCGATAAGCCCAGTTTCCTACAGCACATAACATCCGAAAACTGCCTTAACCTCTTTGCATGAACCACCATTACAAAGAATCAGCTCTTGTCTGATGGATTCAAAAATAAATTCAGCCTGTCTTGCCTTAGCCTCATGCCTTCTTTTATTTCTCTCCCACCATAGATGATAAGCGATTATCAGGACTCCCATCTTCCATGGCTTTTTAATATTGAGGTCAGTAGCTCTTCTCTTCTACCATAGCAAGAAACTAACTATGGACACCTGGTTTTTCCACTGAATCCCAAAACAATTAATAAATTTTTCCCTATAGAAATAGAGAAGGGGTACTGAAGAAAAATATGATCTATACTCTCTTCAGCCATCCCACAGAGATGACAGCAAGAAGCCAAGTAGACACCTTTGCTTTTAATGATCTCGTCTGTAGGAATCTTACAGTGAACCAGACGCCACCCAAAAGTAAAGTATCTAAGGGATAAGTCCTTCTGCCAAATTGACGAGGCCCAATGCACCTTAGGCGATTCCCTTCTGATGTCCTCCAGGCTGACGCCGTGGAGAAATTCCTCATAAGCGTTAAGGACCAAACGCTTATATCTTCCATCTGCACACAGGGAATTTTATTCTCTTTTATCTGATTAAATCTGCTTAAGCAAAGGAGCGTTTACCTCTGGAAGATGCCATTGCCCCTCTCTAATAAAATCTCCCACTTTCGCAGAAGTGATTAGAGAACTGAAATTTTCTAAGTTGATCTCCTCCATTATAGACCTCGGTCCCCACCATTTATCCTTCCAAAAAGTAGCAAGTTGACCATTACCAATAATCCATCTTTCCTTGTCGTCCGCAAAGCTCCACATTTTTTTGATTCCTAAGGCAATTGAGGAGGGACGACAGCCTCTAAGAGTTCTTTCATATTTCTTGACAAACCTACCTCTGAGAAAAGAAGTAGTAACAGATTTCTCCTTTCTCATTCTCCAGACAAGTTTGCAGAGCATGGCCTTGTTAGAATCTCTTAGCCTCCTTATTCCCAAACCCCCTTCCGCCTTGGGCTTGCACAAAGTGTCCCACTTGACAGTGATCGACCTCACTGTGTCAATCTCCCCTATCCAGATAAAATTCCTCATCCATCTTTCCATCAGAGAGATGAGGGATGTAGGCCACCAGTATACTGAGAAACTATGGGTAGGCATTCCAGAGATAACCGTTTTTACCAATTCCACCCTCCCCGCCATTGATAAGAGTTTTCCTTTTCAACCTACCAGTCTACTCTTAACCTTGTCCATGATCGGCAACAAGGCCGCCTTCTTTACTCTTCCCTTGAAAATTTCCACACCAAGATATCTTATAGGGAAGTTACACACTGGGATACCCAGAATGTCAGAGATGCACTGCTTCCTGGCAAGAGGGATTTTTCCTAGGAAGAGCTTGCTTTTTTCTAAGCTCATACATTGACCCGAAAATTCCTAATATTTAAGAAAAAATTCTCTTAAATTTTTGACATACCTTATGGTGGCGTTGGTGAAGATAAATATGTCATCTGCGAAGAGGATACGGCTAGGGGTAGGGATGCCTCTTGGACCCTAAGTGGCTTCAATTTATTTATGTGAATCAAGGACTTAAGCCCTCTGGACAAAACTTCTTCCGCAATAATAAAGAGTAAAGGAGAGATAGGGTCCCCTTGTCTTAAACCGCTCTCCACATCAAAGTACCCCTGCAGGCCCCCATTGACCATAATTGATATCTTGGTCGATATCAATATCTGATGCAGCCACGTAACCCATTTCTCAGAGAAGCCAAACTTACGAAGCACCAGAAACAAGAAATGCCATGAAATAGTGTCATAAGCTTTTTTTATATCAATTTTAAGGCCAAGGCCACCCCCTCTTGTAGAAGCAAACATCATATTAGCAAGTTCTGATGCCAGACTCATGTTCGAGTGAATCAACTTCCCTTTTTCAAAAGCCCCCTGCTCTTCTGAAATCAGACGATGAAGGAATTTTTTATGTCTCATAGCCATCACCTTTGATATGATCTTGCAAAAAAAATTCCCCATGAATAAAGGGCGGTGTAAGCACCCTCCACTTTAGGTATCAGCACCAAAAAATTGTTGTTTATCCCTCTAGGCATATGACTGGAGCCATAGTTGTCATGGCGTCAAATCGATCTAGGGCGGTGGAGGGGTGGCTAATCGATTTGGTGATGAATCGCCCGTTATGGCGTTGCCATGGCGGTCAAATCGCCCATGTGTCATTTTTTATTTTTCCTATTTTTTAAAGTTATTTAGTATGCTACTTTTTTATTTCCCCTATTTTCTAAAGTTATTTAGCATGCTACAAGCCTACAATATATATCCTATAACATATAAAACCAGTATTAAGCAACATTAAATCATCAAAAATCAACATAGCCCTATCAAAATCAGCCTGTATTTTACAAAAAATCGATCGCCTAGTGAATCAGGCATGACCTGGTGTCCATGGCGGTGCCATGGCGACACCTATCAGCCAATGGCAACCGCCATTTGTGAGTCACGTAAATCGTAGCACTGCCATGAACTTCTTTTTCCGTTAGGATGCCAAATCGCCTCCTTGGCGATGCCTAGGCGATGCCATGACAACTATGACTGGAGCTAAAGAAATGGCGAGTTGCATTACATACCTCCCTTTCAACAATATTCCAGCGTCTCTTAAAGAAAGCTCTTGTAAAGCCATCTGGCCTTGGAGAGCTTTCTGGGTCGAGCTCCCATATTGCCTTTTTTATCTCTTCATCACCTAGGATAGAGTCCAGGAAAAAAATGTCGCTTTGCTAAAGAACCGTGGGAATAGAGTCAAGAAGATCCACATGATCTACAGTTGGGGTGGCTCTGTGGAAATCCTCATAAAATTGCACAATGTTGTTTCCTAGCTGGTCACGGCCTTCCATAATGGTCCCATCTTGTTTCTTGAGGCATCTAATGGTATTTCTAATTCTTCTCATTTTTGCAGACAAATGGAAGAATATAGAATTCGTGTCCCCATGCTTCATCCATCTGATTTTAGCCTTTTCCGCCCATAGTTTTTCATGCAAATCCAAGGCTTTAATCAATGAAGTTTTTGCATCAGCTGCCAATGCCAAAGAGTGGTCATCTAACCTGTTGGCTTCAATGTCTAACTGCACCTGCTTCAATTTTTTCTTTGCATCTTCAAGAGTTCTATCAATGTTTGGAAAGGAGGTCCTAGCCCAATTTTTCAAAGCTCCTTTTAATATTTTCAGCTTGAGCATGAGGACAAAGATAGGGTTCCCTAAAATCCATTCACTCCAAGATGAGGAAACCACATTCTCAAAATCTATATGATCCATCCAGAATTTATGAAACCGAAAAGGGGCATTAATCGGTCTCTGAGACATGGCTGAAGTGACTATAATAGGGGCATGATTCGAGGCAATTCTATCAAGGACCGTTTGAGCACAATCTTGGAATCGAGATAGCCATTCGTCATTACAGAAGCTTCTATCCAACACTGTGCAAACATTACCTCTGCGACGGTTGTTGGACCAAGTAAATTTCATTCCAAAAGATGGCACTTGGACCATTGCACAGGCATTAACCATGGCTCCAAATTCCACTGTCGACCCCATACTAAAGTTGCCTAGCCCCCTCTTCTCATGAGATTGCAAGGTTGCATTAAAGTCACCAACTATAGCCCATGGAGTAGGAGACTGAGGGGAATCAGCCACCAAATTCATCCACAAAGATCGTCTTTCAGCTTTAAAGCTACTCGCATGAACAAAAGAGACCTGAGCAGTTATTGAGTCCCATGTAATAGTAACCGAAATATGTTGCTCAGACTCAGCAATAATTATAGGAATATTTAAATTCCTCTTCCAAACTATCCATAAATTTGGGACCTTCCCGACCCGATTATTATGAATAAAATTACTACAGAATCCCAATCTATTAAAGAATAAATTAGGGAAATTAGTTACCTCGATCATTGGCTCCGCAATGCAAAGAATATCAGGATCCTTTTCTTTCACAAGGACACATAAGGCATTCTTTCTAGAAGCCTTATTCATACCTCTGATATTCCAGAAGAGCTGCTTCATAATATCACTTTTTGATATGGGATTGATGAGCCGACTTAGCTGTCTGCTCCTTTTCCATAATAGCTTTTCCCTTCCTAGCTGCCATCTCCTCTGCGCGGTTCATCGCATTATCAATAACAACTACCTCTTGATGGTGAACGATAGCACGACCTCCCACTAGCTAGGTAGGTGAAAGGCCCGTCACGATATGCTCTGACACCACCCCTTCCTCACCTCTACCGCATCCACCTCTAGCTGTTCCACGACCAACACCACCTCTATGGTAATTAATTTTACACCGAGGTCTTAAGTTCCAAGCTGCAAGAGATTCCTCCATGTGGGATTTAGCCCTTGGAGTAGTAGCGTCCTCTCCCTATTCGCTTCCTTCCAAAGATTCCTTAGATTCCCCTTCGGATACTGTATTAATGTGGTCCGACCCATATTCACCCTCGCCCAACGGATTGTCCACCACAATCGGCTCCATATCCATTGTGCCTGATTATTATTTGAATTCGGTCCTCCCAAATCGTTTGAAAGAATATTCCCATAATTTGGATTATTCTCTTGGTCCAAATCGACACAAGATCTCCCTCCACAAGGTAATTATTATCCCCATTCAAAGTTCCCATAACTGTTGGAGAGAGATATTCTCCTACCAATCTGGGACTTCTCACACGACTAGGGCTGGCAGGTTTTGCAGTCAACCCTTCTCTCCCAACTCCGGTGAGACTTCCATGCACCTGGTCAGCTCCGGCAAAGCTGCCATTATTCTGGGCAGTGGACATCCTTTCCTCCCTCTTATCTCTGCATAGATTGGCCAAATGGCCCAGTTTCTTACATAAGGTGCATCTTGAAATATCGTCCTCATACATCACACGCTGTTTAAACCAGAAAATGACGTTTGTACCAGGTTTCCTGTGCTCCACTTGGATTTCCTCCACCCTGGATCCGACCAACTCTACCTCGATGAGGACTCTGGCATAGTTGCCCATGGTGCCATTCAATGTTCTGCGATCCAGAGCTACAGGCCTCCCTGCGGCTTTGGCTATGGTCAGATGGATTTTTTCATGCCAGTACTCCATCGGGAGCTCAGGGAATCTAACCAAACTAGTTTAGTTTGGGTGTGATTATCATGGATGCTAAATTCTGGCCTCCACATCTGAAATTTGATCACCTGTTTCCCAACCTTATGGGTCCTCTCCTCCATACTGAAGGCATATCCCCCTCCCTCTCAAAGCGGAAGAGAATGAAGCCCTTCCCTAGAGGAGCAAGGTTAACCTTCCCCTTCAAGTTCCATAAATTTGCTGAGTCGCGAAGAATATCATCCATTGAGATGAACCTGAAATTCCCCCTTCCGATCAGGGAAAAAGCAAAAGTTTGAAGCTTCTCTTTGTACGCCTCCTGTGGTACCACCACCATGGTAGAGGCCCAACGCGGATAGGCTCTGGAAGGTCATCCACATCTAGCAGCACCTTCTTTGACATGGCGGCATAGGATCTACTACCTTCAGCCTCTCCTACTAGTCGTTGTCCCCCCATTTCTGCACCCTCCAGAGTCCTGAACTCCTCAGGCACTCGTTCTCTAGGTTCCGCAGCCCTATCATTCTCCCCGGCAGGCTCATAGGAATGTTTGGTAGCAGGTCTCTAGAATTCAATGATCAACCGTTGTTTACTTCTGTCCGACGGCCGGCTTTTGGCAGGGAATTCCGGTCCAGTCGCCAATCTCTCCTTTTCCTCTCTCATCATAACGATAAAGTCAACACATTCATAGTTGGGAATCAATGGAACACAAACTTACTGAATTCCATTTTAACTATCAGTATAGCTAATCTTGTTTTCAATATGCCACTGTCACCTACTCCTGATATATGGTGAAGGGGACGCTCACAACTTCTATTTGCAACTGATTTATTAGAGAGAGAGAGAGAGAGAGAGAGAGAGAGAGAGAGGAAAACCTGTTCTATTTAGGCAGACCATTAGCAGCCCAACAAGAAGTAGTGGCGTGGCATCCATATCTATATGAGAATTGCTCTTCCTTCAAGCGTATGAGGAAGAGGAAGAGGAAGAGGAAGAATTCAGACTCTACGGAGGTATCCAATTAATCCCATTTTAATGACACCCTGTGTAGGGAGAAATAGAGCAAAGATTTTTTTTTTTTTTTGTAATGAGATAGAGCAAAGATAACCACAGCATTTCCTGGCTGCCTATATTGACTTTTTTTTTTTTCAAGCCTCCCTTACAGCTTTGGCCTTCTTAAATACACTGATCAGTAATGGATGGCCGATGGAGACTCCTCATGTATCCGAAATGGCTATGTATGATTTATATGAACCATTTTTATTTTTTGGTAGAAATTTATATGAACCATTTTGAAGAAAGGTATTCAAGACAAGGCGTTCACGGCGCTTCACGGGCAATATTGTTTAAGTAATTTCCACGTCATCCATGGTTCATGCATTTCTATTTGTTTTCGATTGATGAGAATTCATTCAAAGAAGGTGAAGAGGTTATGAGGGAGGACAACATTGATCTTACATGCATCGGAAAGGGACAAAACTATTGTACAGTATACTTAGAAACAGGGCCTTCCTAGCCAAGGAATCAAATAGTTAATGTCCTTTGGAACATACATGAAATTATAATCATCAATACACGCGCCATATATTATATTTGGGGGCCTTGCATGTTATATAAGGTGCTAAAATTTGAGCATCGAGTAGGATCCTTAAACTCCTATCCATATGTAAAATTTCAGTAGAATAGACTCTTCAACATGGGAAAACTCATGGAGAAACCTTGGTTAAAATGTCAAAATTAAAGTGAAAATGAGCGAAACAGATTAATAGATTAAAATACACCGGGAAATTCTAATACAAGGTGAGCCATACGGTTGAGTCAAACCTTTATAAAGTATGCAGAACAATATTTGCTGGAAATTAATGAAGATAAAAGAGAGAAATTACCAATGGGGATCATTGCTACATCTATTTCTCCCCGCAAGGTTCTTGGAAGCCCGCTTCAAGGTTTTATGAACTAAATTGTGATGCAACTCCCCAAAAGGAAGCTCATATGGGGTATTGGGTATATATTATGGGATAAATTTGGCACTCAAATAGTGGTTGTCTTTGAGCATGTTAGCTTCAACTCGGCTGTGGTGGGTGAAGCTTCATCTATCTGCACCGGTCTCCTTCATACGAAGTCATTGGGTTTGGACCATATCATTGTCTATTATGTATATATGCATATTTTGTGTCAAAATAAATAATATGGCATGGATGACGATCACTGGATGAGGATGATGACCAAGCCAGGACTACATAAATCATCTCTAGTACATTTCTCGTTATCTATGTAGTGTTTGATTCTACAGATAATAGATTTTCCTAACTTTTTTCATCATCAAATTATTTTTGTGGGAAGAAATGGAAAAGGGTGAATAAAAAAGCAAAACCAAATGGGATTGTCGCTGCGTTCTTCAGCGATGGAAGCTTCTACAAAAAAGAAGATGATGATGATGAAGAAGAAGAAGAAATTAATGGAGGGTCAGTGGGATATTTTGGGGTAGAGCATGGTCTGCATCAAGGTGACCTAATCTCTCATATTCTTTTCATTCTAGCAGAAGAGGTTCTATGTAGAGGCCTGAAGAAATTATTGCAAGATAAGAAAACTGCTTTCGCGAAGCTAACCCGATAGCGGACTACTTGGCAAAACAGGCTTCCAAATCTGGAAACTCTGTATTCTCGATGTCTTTCCCCAGACATATAGAAGAGTTCTTACAGAATGATATTCAGGGTAGGCATCGTTTTAGATTCCCGTAGGGCTTTTTCTAGCTCTTTCTGCTGATGGCCATGCCGAAGGTGGAGATTGCTAGTGGCTTAGGGTTTTTTTCTTTCTGCCTTGCCTTTTTATTGGTTTTTCTTGTTGATGTATTTTTCCTTCTCTTTTTATAAAGATCACCTATTAGCAAAAAAAAAAAAAAGCCCTACATGGGCCAAGAGGTGAGTTGGTTCCTACTCATTTATTTTTTGCAGATGATATTTTTATATTTATGAATCCTTCCATAATTATGTTAGAAATCTAAATGATTTCTTGAAGAAGTATCAGGAATTTTCGAGTCAGCATGTGAATTTAGAGAAGAGTAAGAATTTTCTGGGAAAAATTTCTCCTTCAAGGAAGCTTGGCATTCTAGAGACTTTGGGCATTAGTTCTTGCAATTTTCTTACTAAATATCCTGGAGTACAAATTTTTAAAGGGAGAGTCAAGAATCAGTTCTTAATGCCTGTATTGGATAAAATTAGAGAGCGCTTATTGGGTTGGAAGGGAAAGCTCCTCTCTATGGATGGTAGAGTGCAACTAGTTCTCTCTATTGTTCTGAGAATGTCAGTGCATAATTTCTCTGTATACTGGTGGCCCTCCTCCTTAATCAATTTGATGGAAAAATGGATTAGAAATTTCATCCGGTCAGGAGATGTGGATTCAGCTAAAGCAGTGACTGTCAAGTGTGACCATATTAACAGGCCTAATGAAGAAGATGGTTTGGATATTCTTAGACTTCGAGACATTAATAAATCTTTTCAATGTAAGCAAGCTTGGAACATAAAGCACTGGAATTCAGTCGTGAGTAGATTTTTCAAAGCTCAATTTCTAAGTAATGGGCTTCCTAAAAAATCTTACAAGTCATCATCGATTTGGCCAGGTATTTGTAAAGTGTAGTCCTTTTATTGCTAGTAAGGACAGATGGATTGCAGGAAATGGTTAGAACATCAATCTCTGGAATGACATTTCGTTGGGAGAAAACTCGTCAACAAATTTAGATGGCCAATCTATTATTTCTCTGAGTCATTCCTCTCTAAATGTGTTTAAAATAATCAAAAACTACAATTGGAGTATTCCTAATGTCAGATCAAATGTGCTTAGAAATGCATTCTCTGCTATCCGATTGATTAGGTTGCCCTAGCATGATGTGGATGATAGATGTATTTGGAGTGCCAATACTTCTGGTTTTCTTTCATCTTTCTCTGTAATGGAATGAAATAAGAAGAAGAAATCCTAAGGTCCCTGGTTTTCTCTTGTCTAGGGAAAATTTTTGCAGCCAAGGCAATCTACTTTTGGATGGTGCCTCATGAACAAGAAATTTCCAATGAATAATAACATCTCTGGCAAGGAGTATCTATTGTCTCAAAATGTAGTTTATAGGGTTTGGACACTAAATCTTTTGACCATATATTTACAAGTCGTAACTTCTCGGTTTCCATTTGAAAAATGCTTATTGACTGCTTTAGCCTATCCTAGCCAAATCCTGACAACATCAACCAGCTATCTCTCTGGTGGATCAGAAAGTGGAGAGTAATTTCTGTTTGCGACCCTTGGTCAATGGGATTTATTGTAGTAGCAGAAAATTGATGGAGGGAAAGGAATGATCATCATCATGATGGGCATGCTACCTTTAAAATCATTCTTTTTGAGAAGATCAGAAGGGATTTGCAGGAAGCAAGCTTCACGTTGTCTGGAGTTGTCAAGCAGCCAGCGGATCGGCTATGCTATCACAGACTTGGTCTTTCTACTTCAACTGGTAAGGGACTATTGATGTTGGAGGTTTTCTGGTGTAAATCTTTTGGGGATCCATGAAATTGAATGTGGACGGATAGTGGGAGGTGTTCTAAGAAATCATAGGGGTAATGTTGTGGGGTCTTTTAAGATGTTCTTAGGGATCCAAACAAATTTCTATGATGAATTTAAAGCCCTGATAGAAAGAGTTCTCAAAGCCAAGGAGCTGCATGTTGGTGTGCTTTGGATCAAATCTGACTCAACAGTGGTGGAGGTAGTGATTCAAAACCAATCTATTCCATGGTATACAACCCAAGATTGGATTTCGGTTAAGTGCTTCTTAGATTCTATAAACTAAAATATTTCTCATTGTTTTCATGAAGCAAATGGTGTGGTGGATTTCCTTGCCAAGAATGTAGCAAAATCATGATCTTCGGACTCAAATATTACTTTCACATCCAATATCAGATCTGAGATTGCTCCTGATCATGACTTGAGACCTCAGTTTTGATTTTGCTTTTTTTTTTTTCTGATTTATTTTCCCCTACTGATGGCCATGCCGAAGGTGGGGCTTTGTAAATCAGGTTTGTTTGGGTTGTATTTTCTTTTTTCCTTTTTTTTTGTTAAAATTCTGATTTTTAGCAGGAAAAAAAAAAAAAAAAGAACATGAATGGGTCCCACTTTTGTTGATAAAAAAAAAAAGACTAACTAGTTAACAAGCAAAATTAAGGATAATTTGAATATTTTAAAATTTTATAGGAGAAAGAGAGTTATATGAAAAAAGAAGCATGAGTAGGGGCTTTAATTAAATGTAAGGTACGTACATGAGAGTGATAGAAATTTTTTGCTTTAGAGAGGCAAACACAATAGCAGATCTGCTGTTGGCAAAAAATAGTGTTCGTCTTCAAGCTTCCTTATCTTCGGAGACTAGTCCATCTTTTGTTATGGCTGAGATTTTATGGGATAACTTATATAGGCCAAGGTACAGATTTGACAAAAAAGTTATATTTATAGATGTATTTGTGCTTTTTTGTATTTTAGTTTCTATTGATGGTAATGTTGAATGTGGAACTATAAGGCAAAAAAAGTATTTGTATGATTTCCTCTTTGCTGATGGCAATGTAGAAAGTGGAGCGAGAAATCACTTTTGTTCTTTTCTGTTTCGGTATGCCTAGATGTTAATCTTGTACATCTTATCTTTAATTTTTAATATATTTAATCTTATCATTAATTTTTAATATATTATTGCTGACTGATAGCAAAAAAAAGTGATAGAAATTTTTTCATTAATTTTTTTTTTATTTAAAGTGGACCCACTTAGGCTAGGCAGTAACGAAGTAAAGAAGGTCGTTCGTGGTCTAGAGAATTATTAAGATATCTTGGAAATTTATTTAAGATTATCTTTACAATTTATTTATGACACTCTCTCTCTTAATTGAAAGGGATATCTACAATCATGTGACCATAGCTTATTGGGGTTATTTATTTATTTATTTTATTTTATTTTCATAATCTTATTGGGGTTAGTCAATAGGCAATATCTCACAAATTATTGGACTATAGACTATTGGGAAAAGGAATGTGCGGTACGGAGAGTTGACAGAAAAACTAATTCGTAGATTCAAGAGAGGTTAAATTTTTTTTTTTTAAATGAAACCAAGATATGCTAAACAATCACCCACTTGATTACCATATCGATAAACATGACAAAAGATGACTGTATTCAGCCGACAATGTTCGATAATAGAAATAATTCTCCAAGGGTAGGCCGAAGGTAGAGTTGTAGTAACTAGAAACAATCCTCGATCCTGCCCTTCACGACAGGGTTCTTCATGGGAGGGTAGTTTGGAAGATATTCAACAACTTGAACTCCCAGTGGGTCCGTTTCATGAAGTCTATCTATTTCTTGTATGTAGTTTTCTGTAGACCCCTATTAACTTTTTGGTGTCCGATGTCTTATATTTTCTCAGATTGATTCAGAGAATATTGGTGCAAACACCTGTCATGAAAAAATAAACATGAGTAGGGGCTTTAATGAAATGTAAGGTAAGTACATAAGAGTGATAGAAATTTTTTGCTTTAGGGAGCTGAATCGTCAGCCATCTAAGTAGCCCAAAGAGATCTGCTTCGGACCTTGAGAAATGAGAGACGGTGAAGATGAAAATGAATAACCAAAGAGTGACACTAACAGGAGCTTAGCACTAAACACTGGGTCCCTATTTGTGGTGGAAAGGGAATCCTTTACAGCCGTTCGATTAGTATGGAGTGAAGTGGCGGGCCTCCGCCGCTTGTTTCAATTTTTCCAACGTCTCCATCCATCCTAGAATCAATGTGCCATGGTGGTTTTGTTACTTAGGTGGGACCATTCTCTTTCAAAACCGCTGAATCCTTTGATACTTTCTCATGATGCGTAATAATATATAATAATATAATAGTGTAGCCTGTAGTCTAGCCGTCAGATCACAAATCTTCATATTATTCCAAAAAGGCATAAGATTTTTCCGATTTCCTCCTCCACTCAAATTTAAGGAAAATTTTGTTTTTTTAGGCCGAGTTTGTCCAAGGGGAATCTTGGAGTGAGTTGGTTGTCATGTTGGAATCCATATGTAACTGAGGTGAGAACAAAAATGTAAAATTAGGGGATAGTGAAGCTCTTCCGCTCCATATACTATTTGGAATCTATTCTTTTAATTTGTTCGTTACTAGTAGCTTATTGTGTAAGATTTCAATATAAGCGACAGTGTCGATCTTACTCTCATGAAAATTATATTTGTATCATAACGGCAACGAAGGAGGGTTTAATGAAATGTAAGGTAAGTACATAAGAGTGATAGAAATCTTTTGCTTTAGGGAGGCCAACACAGTAGCAGATCTGTTGGCAAAAAAGAGTGCTGGCCTTAAAGCTTCCTTTTCTTAGGAGAGTAGTCCATCTTTTGTTAGTGTTGAGATTTTATGGGATGGCTCACACAGATCAAGGTACAGATTTGATTAAAAATTTGTATTTGTGTTTTTTTGTCTTATAGTTTCTATTGATGGCAATATCGAAAGTGGAATTATTTGGCAAAAAGTATTTGTATTGACTTCTTCTATACTGATGGCAATTTCAAATGTGGAGAGGGAAATCATTTTTGTCCTTTTCCCTCTGGATAAATCGGGTACATCTTATCTTTAAGTTTTAATATTTTCTTGCCGACTTATAACTAAAAAAAAAGTGAGATATTTTTTCATTAATTTTTTTTTTTTATGATTTAAAATGGACCCAACTAGGCTAGGCAGTAACGAAGTAGAGAAGGTCGTTGGTGGTCTGGGGAATTATTAAGATATCTTGGAAATTTATTTAACATTATCTTTACAATTTATTTATGACTCTTTCCCTCTAAACTGAAAGGGACATCTACAAGCATGTGACCATACCTTATTGGGGTTATTTTTTTTCATAATCTTATTGGGGTTAGTCAATGCACAGGTAATTTCTCACCAATTATTGGACTATAGACTATTGGGAAAAGGAATGTGCGGTATGGAGAGTTGACAGAAAAACCATATCACAGATTCAAGAGAGGTTAAACTTTTTTTTTAATGAAACCAAGATATGCTAAACAATCACCCACTTGATTACCATATCGATAAACATGACAAAAGATGACTGTATTCAGCCGACAATGCTCGATAATAGAAATAATTCTGCAAGGGTAGGCCGAAGGTAGAGTTGTAGCAACTAGAAACAATCCTCGATCCTGCTCTTCATGACAGGGTTCTTCATGGGAGGGTAGTTTGGAAGATATTCAACAACCTGAACTCCCAGTGGGTCCGCTTCATGAAGTCTATCTATTTTTTGTATACAGTTTCTGCAGACCCCTATTAACTTTTTGGTGTACGATGTCTTATATTTTCTCACTGTTTGATCCAGAGAATATTAGTGCAGACACCTCAATAGGCAAGATGGCGATCATGCTAGAATTTTTTATTTGAGAACAATAAACAATCTGTCTTGTCTGTGCATAGCGAGGGCGTAGGGGGCACAGCCCCGATCAAATTTTTTATTTGAGGGTAATTTTATACTTTCCGGATTAGAGTTTTCTCGTTTTATATTTGTAGCGAGGGTTTTTTTCTCTTTTTTTTTTTTACTAAAATATCATTTGTATTAAAGAAAAAAATCAAGGAAAAAAAACTATACAAGAATGATGCTAATGACCACCAGGGTCACAAAAAAGATAAACAATGGCTATGCCATATCTCCCACCTTCGGCATTGCCATTAGCAGGGGAGAAGGCCACCCTAAAAAAAAACCAAAAAGATGACATAATGAAATAAGGAAACGAGGTCTCTGTTGAGCATCGACCCGCAACTCCTCCTGGATCGACATTGGGAAAGGAAGCATGACTGAAGAGACTCCTTTTTTTGCCGCCAATTTCACCAAATAGTCTGCTATAGTATTAGCTTCTCTGAAACAATGTGTGAGTTTCCATTGGATGGAAGATAAGAAAGGCTGCATACAGAATCCAGTCTTGCATTATCCACCACGGAAGCGAGGAGCTATAAATTGCCACTGTCACCGCCATGGAATCACATTCCACCCAAAGTTTATTGATTCCCAAATCTCTAGCCAACTTCAACCCTTTCTCCAAAGCCAAAATTCTGCCTCATAATTAGATTTTATTCCGAGAGAGGTGCTAAAAGAAGAGATCACCATTGCGTCGTCATTCCTTACAACCCCTCCTGCCCCCGCTCTTCCCAAATTTCCTAGCGAACATCCATCCGCATTTAATTTGAACCAAGATGGTTGTGGAGCACACCAGAAAACTTCTGAAAAACACCAGAGCTTGATGAGGAACAATAGGGATACCAATCTTCCTAGAGCATATAAGAGAACTCCATTAAGATTTTATCTAAAGAGATTGGATTTGTGGTGATTCGAATTGAGTGTGATTCGAATGCGGTGGTTTGGTGTGTAAAGAATCGATCGATTCCTTGGAAGTATAAGTAAAAATGGCTTAGTTTTATGGAGTTTTTAAACTTGATTAGATGGAGTATTCAACACAGCTTTCGAGAAATTAACACAATAGCAGGTGGGTTGGTGAAGCATGCGGCGGCAACATTTTTATCACATAATTGGGAGACTCCTCCAAGGTTCTCTTTTAGTGACATTGAGTGGGACGCTATGGGTAAACCAAGATTCAGGTTCTCCTGACCTATGAGGTGGTCTGTTCTCTTAATCTTATCTCTATTGATGGCAATGCCGAAGGTGGACTGGGTATTGAGAATTGGTATTCGTGCCCTTTCGGATATTTGCAATCTATTTATCTTTATATCATTTTAATATATTTTTTTACTGACCTTAAGAAAAAAAAAGAGCATACCTAATCAACGGTTTGAGTTACACTGGAAAAATTTATTACAAAATGGGCCACATGGTAGAATTGGACTATGAAATTTGATATGTGACCAGTAAAAAATGGGATATATAGGACCAAAAGTTGAGACTAAATACATAAAACATCCCCAAGTCTATCACATAAGATAATAGAGTTGGAGTCTAACTCCCACATGTGATATAGAGTCATATTCCATTACTCACATGTGATATAGAGTTCTATTACACTACACTCACATGAGGTATAGAGTTCTAGTCAATCACTTACATGTGATATAAAGTTCCAGTACACTACACTCTCTGTAATATCTTTATAAGGCCGTATTGTACAAGCAAAGATAATTAATAAAATATAATTACTTTATCAGAGAGAAATATATAAAAGCAGTATTTTATAAGCATGAGGAATTACTGGACAATATTCCCTTGATCCTGAACCAAGCTGATCGCTACCACATGGATGCCCTTCCTGGCAATGCAGAGATTAAAAGGGCGGTGTGGGAGCTTGATCTGGACAGCTCGCCAGGTCCTAATGGCTTCCCTGGGGCTTTCTTCAGAAGATGCTGGCACATTTTGGAAAAAGAAGTGAGCAACGCGGTCAAATATTTTTTTAGCTCAAGCTACATGCCGCAGGGTGTGAACAACATTTTCCTTGTGCGGATCACAAAGGTAGATGGGGCAGATAACCTAGGTAACTTCCGCCCCCTATGCATGGGAAAATTTTTCTGCAAAATTATTACAAAGGTGATGGCATTGAGGTTGGAGCCTCTTCTTCCCAGATTAATATCTGATGAGCAAGGCGCATTCCAAAGATTATCCATGACAATATTATTGTCGCTTCAGAACTTGCAAACTTGATGTTCTCGTCCACCAGAGGAGGGGGTATCAACATAAAAATCGACATCAGAAAAGCCTACGACACAGTTGACTAAAATTTTATTTTTCAGGTTATGCATAGATTCGGTTTCTCTGAGAGATGGGTCGGATGGCTCAACCAAATTCTGATATCTACTAAGATATCAATTCTAGTTAATGGAGGACCGCAAGGGTTTTTTAATGTGGAACGAGGCCTGAGACAAGGTGATCCGATATCGCCAATCCTATTTATAATTGCAGAAGAAGTTCTATCTCGGGGGCTAAAGGGGCTAATCCAGTGGAACCAAATAAAATCAATCCAGGGACCAAGTGGCGCTGAAACCCCAGGTCACATCTTGTTCGCGGATGACACATTTATATTCACCAATGCTTCCTAAAGGTATGTCAACAATCTAAAATTTTTTTTGACAAAATATCAAGAATTTTCAGGTCAATGCATCAATCTTGACAAAAGTAAGCTTTTCCTCGGCAAGATTGCTTCAGCAAGGAAGCAGAGTATCTCTAATATTTTGGGAATTCGGAGTTGTACCTTCCCTACAAAATATTTAGGGTTGAAATCTTTAAGGGTCGGTTAAAAAAGAATGCTCTCATGCCTGTGATGGACAATGTGAAGAAGCGCCTTGCAGGGTGGAAGGATAAGCTTCTTTCAATGGCAGGAAGAATAGAGCTAGTCAGATCTGTGATCTCTAGCATCCCTACTCACAATTTTGCAGTATACTGGTGGCCCTCATCTCTTCTAGCTACTATGGAGAGATGGATGTGAAACTTTATGTGGACAGGGGAGGTGGACAGTACGAGAGCAATTACAATGAAGTGGAATACTCTATGCAAGCCCAAAGAAGAAGGGGGCCTAGGGATCAGGAAGCTAAGAGACTCGAATAAAGCTATGCTGTGTAAAATGGTTTGGAGAATAAAACATGGGAAATCGAACGCTAGTTCTTTCCTTCGTGCAAGATTTATTAAGAATGATGGTAAATTTTCCAAAGGAAGCAGGCCTTCATCAATTGCCTTGGGGATTCAAAAGTCTTGGGATTTTGTGTTAGAGAACGAGAGGTGGGTCATCGGCAATGGCAATTTGACAAACTTCTGGTAGGATAAATGGTGGGGACCTAAATCTCTGATGGAGGAGATCCAGACTATGGACCTTCCCCCCCCCCCCTAACCTAATGCCAAAGTCTGTGAATTTATCCAGGATGGTCAATGGAACTTCCCTATGGTGCCGCCTTCTAAATAATATTTTAAATCTATCAAGGAGATAGCTATTTGCCCTACTCGGATGGAGGATTTTTGCGCCTGGAAGTTATCTCCTATGGGGAATTTTTCTACGGCTTCTGCATGGGATGAAATTAGATAAAAATCCCCAAAATTTCCTTGGTTCTCTTTGATTTGGAGGAAAGGAATTCCCCCATGGTACTCTACTCTAGGATGGCAGCTTGCTCATAGGAAACTCCCAACGGACTAGCTGATCAAAGCTAAAGGCATTATGATGGCATCGAGATGCTTCCTCTACAACCAAGATGAAGACGGCATTGACCATGTTTTTATTCGCTGTCCATACTCAACTTGCATATGGGAAAGGTTCTGTGCTTGTTTTAGGATTTCTTGGCCAATGCATCAATCTATAGAAGGTTTGATAAAATGGTGGAAGTCCAAGGCAAGAATCTTAAACTTAAAAAACCACCCATGGCTAATGAGCTTCTCAATCATTGCAGCTAATATTTGGTGGGAGAGAAATAGAAGAAGCCATGAGGACAAGGCTCGATCCGATGTGCATATTTTTGAATTTGTTTGCCAAGAGCTTGGTCTTTGTTTGGGTAGTTCGAAGGGTGAAGTGAAGAGCATCAGCGATATCTCATGCTACAAGAAATTGGGGTTACATATAGAGGCCCTTAAGTTTATTCCACCTCTGGAAGTGCATTGGTGCAAACCCCATCCGAATTGGTTTAAAATCAACATCGATGGGAGTTCTCTAGGGAACCCAGGAAGGGCAGGCGCTGGCAGAATTGCCCGTAACAAAGAGGGTCAGATTTGCAACTCATTTAGTATTTACTTAGGCATAAAAAAAATATTCGAGGCTGAGTTTGAAGCAGTTTTGGAAGGTCTGATCATGGCAAAGAGCTATGGAGCGAGAGAAGTGTGGGTAGAGTCAGATTCTGCCGGTGTGGTGTCTGCTGTGCAGAAGAACCAAGTCCCATGGTTTGTGCTCCAATGATGGAAGGCTATTCCCCCCTATCTGAACTCTATCTCGTGGAAAATTTCACATTGCTTTTGCAAGGCAAATGTGGTTGCAGGTTATTTGGCCAGAAAGGCTTCAAAATCAGGAATCACAGAAACCTCTGTGACATTCCCAAGTCATATCATGATGGAGATTGAAAATGACGCAATGGACAGGCATAGATTCAGATTCTCCTAGGGTGTTTCTTGCTTTCTCTGCTGATGGCCATGCCAAAGGTGGAGAGAGCAAGTTTCTCTAGCGGTTTCGGCCGTGTTTCCATTTTCTTTTTCTGTTGATGTGTTTTCCCCTTTTATTTTAATGAAAGCATCTTTTAGAAAAAAAATAAATAAAAGTAGGTTTGTGCGAGAAAGGGAAGCTGAAAACCAAAAGCATAAGTAAATTAAGAAACCTCTCCCGCGTCTAAAATTCCTAAATATAAGGGTTTTTTTTTTTTTGGTAATAAAAAATTTAAATGTATCTTTGGCGATCAGTAATTATTACCTGTTGCTATAAAGTATTATCAATAAACCATGTCTTATATTTTTTGTAACGGTATATTTTATTCCGTCATTGTAAAACTTTATTGATGATGGTAACTTTCTTACCTTTTCTATATCTTTAATTGGTGACGGGAATAAAATTACAATTGCCTAAAAATGAATGACTCAAAATCACAAAATTGATCATGGAATATGATTTTTTTCTACGGTAGCGTTTTTACCGTTGCCAAATATAAAATTAGTCAACGAAAAATTTCTGCCATCATTATAAATCACATCTGTGTTGATTTAGCATAGGATATTAGGCGACGGTAAAAAAATTTGCTATTGTCTAAGATGTTATTTCACTATGGTATTAAAAAATACCATCACCTTAAATAATTTTTTGTAACGTCGTTATAAAATGATTAGGCTGTGGTATTTTTTAATTTCGTTGTTGAATTTTTTTTATGACAAGTATTATTTTCCATCGCCATAAATGTATTAGGCAACGGTATCCATTTTACCATCATTATATATTATATTTGGCGACGGTAGTATTTTTTTTACCGTCGCCATAAATGTGTTTTCAAGAACGATTACCCTAGTTGTTCACTTTTTTTTTTTTTTTAATATTCAGAACAAACCGAAATGACGGAACAAGGTTCGTCGTTCCATCATTTTGCATTTCTAGGATTTTTTTTCCCTTTTCGTTAAAAAAAAAAAAACGAAATACACCAAGTTGACACCAATCACTTTATTCCTTTTTTTTTTTTTGTTCTCATAGAATGGAAAAACGTTTCTGGATGATTACCAAACGCAGCCTTAAACATTTGAGAAATGTTCCATTTGGAAAAAATTCATGTCCCCGATAATTTCCCTAAGGCCAAAAACTTCTCAATCTCCTTGAAACTTTGAAGAAGTGGTATGGTGAAGAATCCTTGAAGAACTTTGCAGATGGAGGATTTCAGGGTTTGGTCGCTAGTTCCTTCAGGGTATTTCTCCTCAAGGTTGGCTTGGGAGGCTGTTAGAGTGAAATCCTTGAAGGTGAACTGGTCTTCTTTGATTTGGCAGAAGAATCTTCCTCCAAGACACTCCATTTTTGGATGGAGAGTGGTGCACGGCAGAAGAATCTTCCTCCAAGACCTGGTTTGCCAAAAAGGTGTTTATCTCCCGTCCAGATGCAACCTGTGTGGAAAGGCTGAAGAAAGTATGGTTCATATTTTTTTACACTGCTCATTCTCCATATCAATATGGAAGAATTTTTTAGATTTTTTTGGAGTGGCGTGGTTAAATCACCCAAGCATTCAATCATTGTTCAAGTGGTGGAGGAGGAAATCTCAAGTGATTCAGATAAAGAAGCCATGGAAGTTGGGTTTGCTTATCACTATCAACCATATTTGGTGGGAAAGAAATAAAAGAAGGCAGGGAAATAAAGAAAGGGCAGTGCGGTATGTTTTTCAAAGTATAAGGCAAGAGGTTCAGTTTTGCTGTGACGGGTCAAGTGAAGAAGTTCGTTCGATTTCGGACTTGATGACTCGAGGAAGATAGGTTTAAGTATCGAATCAACTTCCCCTTCCCTCTTGAGGTTCACTGTGTAAGCCTCCTGTATGGATGAAGATCAATGTGGACGGTAGTTCGCTTGGTAATCCAGGTAATGCAGGTGCTGATGGTGTCTTAAGGGACAATGAAGGCAAGGTAATCGACTCTTTTAGCATTTTTATGGGAGTCAAACAAATATATGAAGCTGAACTTGAGGCGGTTTTGGAGGGTATTTTGCTAGCTAGACACCATCATGCTAGGGGTGTTTGGATTGAGTCGGACTCAGCGTTGGTGGTCTCAGCAGTTCAGAGAAGGGAGATTCCATGGTTCGCCCTACAGAAATGGAGATCTGCCATTCCCTTTCTGGAGTCGGTGCAATGGAAGATCACTCACTGTTTTCGTGAAGCTAATGTAGTGGCTGATTTTCTAGCTAGGAAAGCATCTAAATCTTGTATTTCAGAATTCTCGGTGGAGTTCCCGAGACATGTAGTTCCTGAGTTAGCTTCGATGCGTGACAGCACCGCTGATTTGGCTAAGCCCTCGCTTGCTCCTCTCGCGATGGCCATGCCAAGGTGGAGGTGCAAGTGGGCTTAGTGGGATCGCCTACCCTTTTGTATTTCTCTTTGTTTTGCTTTTTTCTCTTTCAATAAAATCACCTTTTAGCAAAAAAAAAAAAAAAATCCTTGAAGAACTCCTGCTTGATCCATAGTCTCCCTTAACACTTCTGATCACTGGTCTCCCTCACCCTGTCTCGATGAAATCGGACTGAAAAATCTTTTTCCGTGAAGAAAGAATACCCTTCAGTTCCCTCTCTCTCTCCCTTATCCCTGTCTCGGTGAAACCATTTTTGAAACAGGTTTACTAAACACCATTTTTTAGGTAAAAAATGATTTTTTAGGTAAAAAATGATTTTTTAATACAAACAGAAAATTCTAGTTTGACACCAAACGTAGCCTTTGTCTTATATTTCATTTTGAAACATATGATATGTATTTGAGGTATTCTATTTTCCACATGGCAAGGAAATGAGACCTAACGATAGAAAGAGAGTTCAAACATTGTCCTAACTTATCTATCCACATGACAATTCATAAAAAAAGGGTTTTCTTACATGGGAAAAGGCTAGGTATGCCCGCTGGTATACCTAGATCTGTGTCTATATTTCTCTGCATAAAAAAAGGGTTTTCTCCCCTTAAAAAAGTCCCCTATACCCCTCCCATCCTCGCTCTCCCATTTGTTGAGCTGCTAACATGAGGAAAGCCAGGCATACTAAGCTTCTACTTTCTTATATATATACCCTACATGTTTATGGTTCGCAACCAAAAACCCAATTGAGATGACCCAGAGTAAAAGGAAAACCGAAACAATTATTTATTGAATGTTCCGCTTTACAATTTTATGATTTTTTTTTCTTCTCCTTTTTTTGATAAATAGGCCAGTCTATGTCCAACCCGATTAAACTAATAGCCAATGATTAGAACTGAATATGCAAACCCACCCGAAACCCGACCGATTAAGTTCCAACTAGCCAATAATAATTAACGATGACTTATAACTACCCAACTATTTTCATTTGCAAGGTCAAAAGTTATAGGGAAATTATCTAGTACCACCCCTAAAATTGAAAATAACTTGGAGTGACCCCTAAAAATGGATATAATATCCACCGCACCCCTAATTTAGTTAACTAAAAATGAGAAATGACATTTTTACCCTTTACTTAAAACTCTAAAAGAGCTCATTTTTACCCTTCCAAACCCTTACATATTATCACCGTTAGTTCAGCTGCGGCCCTAGCTGGGCGATTATAACACTAATAGCATCAAGCAGAAACTATGGTGGGTAGCTCCGCATCAAATCTTCATCTGCGACCCCGGCAAAGAAAAACCCCATCTTTCTCCTTCTGAAAGGAAGAAAATTATTGAAGTTAATTACCTCAATTCATCACTATTGAATCCCCATAAGCCGCAAATGAATCTCTACAGTGCCTGCTACAACTCTAGGTAACCTGTCCATTAAAAAGTGTGAATGAGAGAGTTATTGTGAAGAGGAAGAAGAAAGTAGCCAATTCACGTAGATTCCCACTTATATCTATCAGTTCTCTTTCAGTAGTTTCCCTGTCTGCATTTAAATGGCAGCATAGAAAAGAGGTATTCCAAGCCCATCATCACAGGTAATACAACAATATCATAAACACTAAGATAGGAACTTGTACAGTTGTACCACTCTTTATTCTTCGCATTAAATTAACCCATTAAAAAGATAGAAAGAAATTTACCTCGTTGGCTGCTATCAATGATTTCTCAGAAGGGACGAAGGTGTGACGCAGAGCGAACTCAGACGATGTGGTTTTGAAACTCTATCGTCCAAGAGTGAGAGTTGTATTAGTGAAGTGCAAATAATAGATACCATCATCTATTTGAAATTAATTTCCCATTGTCGTGTCTTTAGGGCTTCGCTAGAGATGATCGGAGATGGAACCATAAAAAAGATACTATGCAGAGTGATGTCAATGAAGGGACAAAGTCGTCGCCTAGAGTGAAATCAAGCAGTGGGATTTCAAAACCTAATGTCGGAGGGTGAGAGGAGATCAATAAAGTGCTTGTCATGTCTTTAGGGCTTCACAAGAGATACAAGATAATCAGAAAGAAGACTCACAACCTCTAGAAAAAACATAAGGAGTTTGGTATTCCTATACCCCCAATCGCAGAGATACATAATCGATAATGGGAGAGCACACAGACAAAAAAGAAAATTAGGGCTGAGATCGATAGTTATCGGGGTAAGAAAGGGTATTTACATCTAAAACAAAGGATAAATTATAAAGGGTATCAAGATTCTAGGAAATTTAGAAAAAAATAGACAATAAATAGTCGTGAGCTGCTTTCTTCTTCCTCTTCCTTTCTTCTTCGCAGGTATACGGAGCAGAGGTAATCGGAGCACAGCAGCAGTAGTCGAAGCAGATTGTAATCGAAGGTCATTATAGTAACTTAACATATCCATAAGGGTAGATTGGCCATATAGTGAAAAAATGACTGATAACATCATCACTTAATGCCTTAAACCTAATGGAATGAGTTTTTTAGATATAATTTTGAGAAAGTGAAGGGTCTACTAGACATTATTTTCGTTTTTGGGGGTCACTCCAAGTTATTTTCAATTTTAGGGGTGGTATTGGATAATTTCCCAAAGTTATAAAATTTTCTCTCCACTAATTTCTTTGGCAATAATAAGTGGCTTAAAGGTAGCAGTGCTTAAGCGATTGCTTGTATAAACACCACATTTAGTTTTGACCGTTGATCTTATATGATATAATCTTAATCGTTCTTTTTATTTTCAACCGATTACTTGCTATTTGGGTTTACCTTTCCAGCTGGGTTTTTGGTCAAATGGCTTCACTCACTCTTTATCAAAAAAAAAAAAGCTTCACTCTCATCTTCTCCTGCACCTCCATTGGATCCTCCTTCAAGGATGAGCTTCAGGTAATCGATATTACCAGATCTTACAGCGGAGAATAAGAATTGGTGAGAGATGAATCGAAGAAATTTGGGCTCCATTAGAGGAAGAAGTCAGTATTGGATACAACTAAAGCCAACCAACCTCGCTCTCTCTCTCTCTCTCTCTCTCTCTCTCTCTCTCTCTCTCTCTTAGGTCTGTTGGGTTTGAGGGTAGAAGGAGCCAAATTTGGAGATGGGTATCTCCAGAATTCTTGAATGCCATTAAAGCAACTGTTGAGCTGATACCGATCACTCATATCTGATATAATATAGGGGAAAGAGAGCTGCCTCGTCTCCTACTCGATTGAAAGATGAAACCATTCTTTGAAGTCTAAAAAAAAAAAAAGATTCACCACCGAAGCCTAATGAGACAAGTCTGGCGCAACGCAATTCAAAATCACGCCCAGTTGCTTACGGCCTCTGCTTCAAATTCAAAGTCACGCCCAGTTGCTCACGGCCTCTGCTTCAAAGATTCTTACACACCAAGGGGAAGAGAATGGTGGTCGAATAAGAGATGTAAAAGAAAAGGCTCTATACAAAACAGGGAATGGGATATGGAAATGGAAAGCCCTAATAAAGGCATGAGGGCAATCGGCGGCTTGGATTAGTAATAAAATATCAACAATCAAAATTAAATATGGTGTTTATACTTTATACGAAGCCGACGCTATTGCTACAACTCACCTTAAGCCGACGCTACTATTCCATAACATAAGTAAATTTGTGGACTTCATTTGGGAGGGTAAGTGGTGCCTCCTCCAGGCTATCAACACAGTTAGAGTCCTTCTCTACCTCAAAAACCTTTCATACAAAATAGTAGTCTCATTGGACAGCAACACTAGAGATCGACTCCCATTCGAAGTCTCTCTCTTAGGATATCAGAGTCCTATTGTAACTGTCACATGTGATATCAGAGTCCTATTGTAACTGTCACATGTGATATCAAAGTCCTATTGTAACTGTCTCTTTTGTATTAGAGTTGGAGTACACTTCCACCTTTGAAGGTCTATATAAGACGTGTACCTCCAACTCATAAGAATGATTAATGAAGACTCAATTTAACATGGTATCAGCAGCAATACAAGCTCCATCGAGCTAACACCTTCCTCCCCACGCTCTTCTCTCTCTTCATTACCCACTCCCCAACCCACGTTCCTCTCTCTTCTTTGCAAAAAAAGAAAAAAGAAAAAAAAGAGAGTGGACAACAAGCCTTTCACGCCCCACTCCCTCTCTAAAACCTCTCGCACTCCCACTCCCTCTCTCACGTCCCACATCTTCCTTCTTCTTTGCAAAAAAAAAAGAAAAAAGAAAAAACACATCAAGAAGAATCGGACCGCAACTATCCTCACCACCCCTCACCTCATGGCCACACAGATCAGCCCCAATACCACCATGGTCGACACCCCACCACCTTCCCAATCCCTCTCTGGAGCTCATCACTTTATCTCCTTCAAACTCACTCTGAAAAATTATGTGTTTTGGCGCACTCAAATTGTGCCGTACCTCACAGGCCAATGCCTCCTTGACTATGTCACTGGTGACTTCCATTGCCCTCAGGACCCCGTCAAAGCCAAAACCTGGCTTGAATAGGATGCATCCATTATGAGTTTTCTCATCGCCTCCCTCTCTGATGAGGCCCTCTCTCTCGTAGTTGGACGGACCACTAGTAAGGAAATATGGGATGCCCTACATGCATCCTTCAGCTCTCCCTCTACCACACGGATCCTATCACTCAATGTCTCCCTTCAAAATCTGGTTCACAAATCAGATGAGACTATCACTCAGTTTCTCCATCGAGCTAAATCACTCTCTGATGAACTAGCAGCTGCAGGGAAGCCGCTACCTCAAGAAGATTTCAATATCCATGTCTTCCGTGCTCTCAAAACTGACTATCAGGCCCTTGCCTCCATCATGATGGCGCAAAAGGACCCAATCTCCTATAATGATATACATGGCCTTCTCATGAGCCATGAGACTCTGATCCAATCTCATCTCCCCGTCATCAATCTTGCAGCCGAAGCCTCGGCTCATGTTGCTCATTAAAACTGTGGACCACCCACTCAATCCAATGGTGGTCGTGGTACTTCATCCTCAAGAGGCCGTGGTCGTGGTCGTGGTTTTGGGCATTCCAATGCCTTTGCCCACAATCCCTGGACAATATGTGGCCGCACCAACCATCAAACAGACACCTGCTACTATCGGCAACAGAACACCACCAAACTAGCCCTATTGCCTACCCCACACCATCCCTACCATCGCTCTCCACCCCCCAACGCCTACCACACTATGGCCTACCCCCCAAACCCCCCTATGAACCCCACACCTCCCCCACCTCAACCATTCCCCCACCATCCATAGACCTACACCACCTCCTGGATTCCTGACACCGGTGCCACCTATCATGCCACCCTTGACCTCACTCAGTTCTCCACCTATGATCCATACACAGGTAACAACCAACTCTTAGTTGGTAATGGTAAGGGGCTTTCTATTTCTCACATTGGCAATACTTCCATTCCGTCTTCTTCTCGTTCTTTCTCTCTTTCTAATGTCTTACATGTTCTCTCCCTCACTTGTTCACTACTTGCTCAACAGCTCGTGAAAATAACGTTTTCTTTGAATTTCATTCTTCTTATTTTTTTGTGAAGGATCTGGAGACCAAACACATCCTCCTCACTGGACGTAGCAAAAATATGTCCCACTTACTTTGCCAAGCTAGGCATTCAGCATAGACTCTCTTGCCCTCATACTCACGAGCAGCAAGGAATAGTTGAACGCCGTAATAGGCATATTGTTGAAACTGGGATTACCCTACTTTCTCATGCTTCTGTTCCCCAAGCTTATTGGGACTATGCCTTTGAAA
The DNA here is from genome assembly GCA_022985045.1 of Macadamia tetraphylla. Taxonomy (NCBI): domain Eukaryota; kingdom Viridiplantae; phylum Streptophyta; class Magnoliopsida; order Proteales; family Proteaceae; genus Macadamia; species Macadamia tetraphylla. Next base: position 10,700,028 of record CM040963.1, read on the forward strand.
CCGTGGTATTCCTTATCAACCGCATGCCATCCTCTGTCATTGGCAATAAATCCCCCCATTAGCTCGTCACAGGCAATTATCCAGACTACTCTTTTCTCAAAATCTTTGGATGCCTTTGCTACCCTTGGCTCTGTCCTTACAATCATCATAAGGTAGAACCTCGTTCTGCACCTTGTGTCTTCTTAGGCTACAGTCCCTCCCATCATGGTTACCATTGTATGGATCTCACCACTCACCGCATCTACATCTCTCGCCATATTTGGTTTGATGAATCCACCTTCCCCTATCACAATACCCCAACCCTTCACACCCCTCCCCCACCTACACCTAGCATTTCCCCATGGGCCATCGCCCCCAATCTCCCCCAGTGCTCCCTCCCCCTACTACACTAGACCCACCCTCTCCCATTTCCCCCCTCCTCCCCTCACCCCCACCTCGAACTGTCCCTAACCCTGACTCCTCTACCTTACCTCCCCGCCGCACCAGAGCTCTTACTGACCTCTATGCCGACCCATTGACCCTTTCCACTATTTCAACACACCAACCCACTGAACCTACATGCTTCTCCCAGGCCCACAAAGACCCCAACTGGCGCTCTGCTATATCTGATGAATTTAATGCTTTATTACGTAATGGTACTTGGTCTCATGTCCCTTATAGGGATTCCATGAACTTTGTTGGATGCAAGTGGGTCTATTGCATCAAGCGTAAAGCCGACGGCTCCTTTGAACGCTATAAGGCTCGATTGGTGGCAAAAGGGTTTCATCAGCAACCTGGCCTTGATTATCATGAGAGAATGTCCAGTTATCAAGCCCACGACCATAAGGACGGTTCTATCCTTGGCCATTTCAATGAATTGGGATGTTCGCCAGCTCGATGTTCAGAATGCATTCCTTCAAGGACTTCTGTTGGAAGAGGTATACATGGCTCAATCCTAGGGTTTTGAAGACTCCCTACGCCCTTCTCATGTTTGCAAGCTCCACAAATCTCTTTATGGGCTCAAGCAGGGGCCCCCGGGCTTGGTTCCACAGGCTCTCTGAGTCTCTGACTCGCTCCAATTTTCGGTCCTCCCAAACTGACACATCTCTGTTCATCTATATGTAAGGCTCCGTCATAACATATGTACTTGTCTATATTGACCAACCAGCCGTTTCATGTCACCGCCCTCCTCTAACAACTTGCCACAAAATTCTCTATCAAAGACCTTGGTCGCCTCAGTTTCGTCCTTGGTGTTGAGGTTCTCTATCAGCATGGTGGTGTCCTTCTCTCTCAAGCATGCTACATCTCTGATCTCCTTCAATGTGCTGGAATGACTAACTATAAACTTGTTACCACGCCCATGGCCACCACCTCTGCACTCTCTTCCTCAAGGGGTGTCCTTCTCTTGGATCCCACAAGGTATCGATCCATTGTAGGTGCTGTCTAATACATCACTCTCACCAAACCTGATGTAGCCTACTCTGTCAGTCGGGCCTGCCAGTTTATGCATGCTCCCTTGCAGGACCATTGGACCCTGGTCAAAAGAATCCTCCGTTATCACCAGGGCACAAAAGACCAAGGGCTGTTCATCTCCAGGTCCGATTCTCCTCAACTTCAGGCATTCTCTGATGCTGACTGGGATGGTAATAATGCTGATCGAAAATCCACAGGCGGCTATGCCATCTACATGGGTCCCAATTTAATCTCTTGGGCATCTAAAAAGTAAAAAAAGGTTGCACGCTCTTCTACTGAATAAGAGTACAAGGCTATCGCTGATGCTTGTACCGAACTCACCTGGCTCTGCTCTCTCTTTGCTGAATTGAGCATTCCTATCCCTATAGTGCCAATCCTCTAGTGTGATAATATTGGTGCCACTTATCTCTCAGTCAATCATGTGTTTCATGTCTGTATAAAACATGTTGAAATAGATTTTCATTTTGTTCGGGATAAGGTTGCCTCCAAGGAGCTTCAGGTGCAATTCATCTCCACGAATGATCAAATAGCTAATATCCTCACCAAGCCTCTTAGTTCTACACGGTTCACTTTTCTCCGGGACAAGCTGCGAATTCGACCTTTCAAATTCCCACCTTGAGGGGGTGTATCAACACAGTTAGAGTCATTCTCTACCTCAAAAACCTCTCCTACAAAATAGGAGTCTCATTGGACAGCAACACTAGAGATCGACTCCCATTCAAAGTTTCTCTCTTAGGATATCAGAGTCCTATTGTAACTGTCACATGTGATATCATAGTCCTATTGTAACTGTCACATGTGATATCAAAGTCCTATTGTAACTGTCTCTTTTGTATTAGAGTTGGAGTACACTTCCACCTTTGAAGATCTATATAAGACGTGTACCTCCAACTCATAAGAATGATTAATGAAGACTCAATTTAACACAGGCCAACTCGGAATTCTTGTGTAGCATATTCAAAGAAATTAGTAATTTACCCCTACCGCTGGATCAAGGGGATAGATGTTGCTGGTCTCTTTCCTCTTTAGGTGCTTTTTCCTCAAGGTCGGCATGGGAGGCGCTGAGAAAGGATGCACCAAAGGTAGGCTGGGCAAAGGTTGTATGGATGACTGGTCTACTCCCTCGCCAATCGGTGTTTGGATGGAGGCTAATGCATAGAAAACTGCCCTGTGACGAGATGGTGAAAAGTAAAGGAGTGCCACTGCCTTCTAGGTGTGAGCTTTGCTATAAGGCGGAGGAGTCTTTCCAGCATTTGTTCTTGGAGTGTGAAGGTGCTGCTTACACTTGGAGTGCTTTCGCAGAGGTATTCAGGTTTTCTTGGCCAAATCAATTGGCAGATTTTCCAGAGCATGTTACATGGTGGATCCAACGATCTACCTCTACTGGCATATCTCAAGCATGGTTGGTGGGTTTGATACTTATTCCCTTCTTTATATGGATGGAAAGAAACTCAAGGAGGTTTAGGGGAATACATTGATCTTATGGCCAGATTTTCTCTACTATTATGGAGGAGTCAAAAGGCGTGGGCCAGGGAAACAGGATAGAATTAAATCTCGGCTGGATACAGAGATATGCAATACTCTGACTTTAGTGGTGCCAAGAAGAAGGATCAAGGGAGTGCGAGAAGTTTTTTGGCTTCCTCCAACGGTAGGATGGTGGAAACTAAATTGTGATGGATCGTCTTTGGGGAATCCAGGGAATGCAGGAGTAGGTGGTGTAGTCAGAGATAGCAATGCCCAGGTAGTTCTATCTTTCAGCTCCTTCTGAGGTAAAGCTACAAGTTTCCAAGCCGAATTCCATGCTTTGACTGAGGGAATTGATAGAGCAAGAGAGAAGAAGTGTGCGGCTTTGTGGATTGAATGTGATTCGGTATCAGTAGTCATTATGGTGCAAAGGGGGCTGATCCCATGGTTTGTATGGCAGAAATGGTCTGCTCTCATTTCCTACCTTAGGGGTATAAGTTGGAAAATCACTCATTGCTACCGGGAAGCCAATCCGATAGCAGATTTTCTAGCTCAGTTGGTAGCAAAGAAAGAGACTTCTTCTTCTAATGTCGTGTGGCCTCCTAAGGTTCATCATTTATTATCGGATGACGCGATGGGCAGATCGCAGTTCAGATTTTATTAATCTTAGTTTTTCCTCCTTATATTACCTAGTTTCCTCCTTCTGCTGATGGCAATGCCGAAGGTGGAGGAGGGTCCTAGGTTTGTGATTGTATGCCTTTGATTTTGTTTTCTTTCTCTTGTTTCTTCCTTCCATTGTACAGTTTATCTTTGGCTTCTTAATATACAAGACCTTTTAGCAAAAAAAAATAGCCAACTAGACAGTGGAATCAGGCTGTAAAAAAAGCCCATGGAGGTAAGTGTATAATTCCTCTCAATCATTGGATGGGTGAGAGATAAATGGTTGGAGTTGGAGAGGATCTTTTTCAATGAAGGTTTCTTAGAATTAGAGTTTCCATTTTTCAATTTCTTATTTTTAGGAAAGTCTCATTGCTCCTGTAACATTGGGTTGCAATAGGAAGGTGTTTCCTAGTCGAACCCTAAAGTCAATAGGATTAAGTACATAAAATGTAACTTGGTGATTGATGGAAAGTGGGTTAAAATGGGTTTTTCAAAGAATATTTATTAGATGAATCTTCTGTGGGCAGACCTGTTGGCACAACAGTTAAGTTGCACTATTGCAAGGTATTGGTTACAGGTTCAAAATGTGAAAACAACCTCTCCTACGAAGCACGGTGTAGGGCTATGTACACAATGCCCCTCTCGGACCACAAGAGCCTTGTGCACTGGGTATGACCTTTACCTATACTTTATTTATTGATCCACTTTTTCTTCGCTCTTTCGGAACAAGTATAGAAATGCATACTTTTTCTATTTACCTTAGTGACTGGGGGCTAAGGGGGGGTTAATCCAAACTCAGCGGTTAATCTGAACTGAGGATGGGTTTTTGGAGTTAGCTCACCATCTCGGGATCGCGACCCTTTCTCCCATCCATTGTAGCATGTGTGTCGCCTTGGGCATGAGGGGCATGATGACCTGATGTCATCCTCACCTTCCTCCAGCTTACTTTATTTATTGGATGAATCTTTATTTCTGGATGTGCTTTCACTAGAGGGTTTCTTTACGGATTGAAGTTCTTTATCCCATTTGTGTGGAGACATGTGGAGAATGTCTCTACACAGATGGGTGTTTTCTGACTTAATCAGAAAGGGTAAAGAAAAAAGTCCAATCACATGATCACATCACTGATTAAGAAGAGATCTCTACAAGAAAAACTTTGTCCAATATATATAAACATTAATCCAGCACAGCATCTCTACACATTCATATAACTCCAAAAAAGTGATGAAACAGAGGTTTGAAATAACAGAGAATAGAAACAAAACACAACAGGTTGTCCTGCATCTTACTTTCTTGAGTTCTTCCATCCTTCTCCCTGGAAAGGACTCAAACGTGTATTTCCAATGACCGCATCCAAGATCAGAGAAGCAAAGTTGCATTATTGGCATCATCGCAGTCAGCCTCACTAATGCATAGAGCTTGAAAGGATGTGGCCCATTTCACCATACCATCCATGTGGCCAGATAATTAGATGTTAAAGGGGAGAAGGGAGATGCATGATGATATAGTAATTGAGGCAATATGGCTTATTTGATTCAGTTGAGGGGCTATTTGTAGGATCTGCACTGAAATTAATTGCATATTTGGGTTGTTTATTTGGAAAAAATAAACCCCAATGTTGCTCCAACTCTAGATTAGTGATCTTTTGGTTCTCATCAAACATAGCAAACACATAAGTCTCTATGGCCTTTCCAGGTCTCTTTGGAGTGCCACCCTTCACATGTTGAATCAGATTTGAGTTGTAAGCCCTTGCATTTTCTGTAGAAGCTCCGGTGCCTCCTGCCGATGGCCAACCAGTCTCCGATACAACAATCTCGACAGTTGAGCCTCCCACCTTCTCTAGAGCTGAATAGATAGCATCAACCAAGGCATCAAAAAGGTTATGATATCCCAGCTTACCATCTTGTACCATAACCGACTGGGATGAGAACAAGGCATAGGAAAGACTAATGGCTTCTGGGTTTGAACTGTAACTAAAATAGGGATACAGATTTGCGAGTAGTGGTGCACCATTGTCGGCAAGGAAGGTGATAATTGGGTCTATAAATGATCTCACATCGTCCCTGAATGCACCTTGAGAGGGAGGGTAGGATGTTCCAAGGAGTCCGGAAATGATAGATGTGGACACTTTGATTTGGTTTTGTAGACCTGCTGATGCAATTGTGTTATGAATATTTTGCATTGCAGGAAGAACGAACTGGGCATTGCTACTATCGGGACTTATTATATTTCCAACACAAATATATCGAAATCTAACACTAGGAAAGTAGGCTAATACATTGCTCTTGACCCAATTGATTGCAGTGGAATTGCTGCTTGCTATGCCTTGAAGATCTGAGTCTGGGACACCCAACACAAGTTCAATGTTGGAGTCTCTGAGGGCGAGGATAGTTGCTTGATTTGGGTAATAAATTCTCATCCTTGTGATGTTTTGTGATTTGTAGAGATCCACAACTTCTTTTGGAGATGGTAAATTGTTGCCATTCATTCCATAACAAACACCTAATTGAGCCCCTGCATCATTAGATTGTCAGTAACTCTTATATTTGCAACTGTGTGTTTGTGTGTGTGTGTGAGAGAGAGAGAGAGAGAGAGACCTGTTCTGTTTAGGCAGGTGATCAGCAGCCCAACAACAAGTAGCTGTGTGGCATCCATATGCTTTGTGATGATGGTTGTTCTTGGTTGCTGCGTATGAAGACGAAGAAGATTTGAGACTTGAGACTCTATGGATCTCTCACCATATCCATTTCTGACCCTTGTTTGGGGAGAGATTAAGCGTCAAGGTGGGCGTCAAGGTGGGCGTCAATATCTTATGACGCCCACCTATTGTCGCCCACCAGTTGACGCCCACCAACCATTCAATCCAACTTTTGATTTTTGTTCGATTCCTTTTATTGTTTTTTTTCTTAAGCAGCCTTTGGTTGAGAGGAGAGAGAGAGAGAGAGAGAGAGAGATCCTCTGTTTTGCTTTACAGATGATACGATGATGCCGGGATATTGGCTTGGGCTGAAGTGCAGGGATTTTGGTTTGGGCTGAAGAGCTTACCTGGGACGTGCGATTTTACTATGATCAGGTGCTTGATCCTAGCTGTCCATCTGTCCGAAAGCTCGATCCAATCATTTGTGGCATGATATGGGTGAGGCCGCGGGAGTATACATTCTTTGATGCACCATCAGATACAACAGTTTAGGAGTCGTTGCAGAGAGAATCCGTGGGCGGTTCTTGGTAAAGCCCTCCACCACTTCATGAGATTGAGAAGCTTCTCAATCTTTACTCAACAGTAATAATGGTAGTAAAATTACAAGTAGATCCAAATAGCAACCGGTGAACAAAACCCACGTCGGCTTACAATCCGATTGGGGTCATGTGATTGTTGCACGTATGGCTGTCCATGGGTCTGGTTGGGCTGAGTCTTTTAAAACTCCAACTCAATTCTAAGATCAACCCTAGCCCAGCATAGTTCTAGGTCGGACTGGGTTTGTAGAAACGCAACCCTAAGAGCGATATAAAAGGTAATGGAAAAACAAGAACAAACAATGCACACAAGTTTACGAGGTACAACAAAATTGCCTACGTACTCGATGAAATGATATTCTGCTTCACTATCAATGGAGAATAGGGTTATGACACTCATTCTCACACCTCTCAAAATTGCTTACAGAGAAAGTTTCCATTGTTACAAATATATAGTGAAAAACCCTAATGTCGAAAGTACAAAACTGCCCTCAATATTCCATGGATTAAGCTGTAATGAAATATAAGACATCGTACACCAACAGAGTTATCTCAGCCCAAGCCTAACACTGTCAGACTTAATCCAACCCAACCCTAGTGGACCCAACCTAATTGGATTGGGCTAAGCCCAATCCTCCCCAGCCTAGTATTATCGGTTTTTTGATCTTGGTGCATTCCAGAGGCCAAAGACTAAGTTTTTTGTATATATGTAGATTGTGGGAAAAAAAAAAATCAGACCTTTTACTATAAGTACCCATTTATAATTATTAACATATTTATATTATTATGTATTTAATATATAGGGTTGGGTTGTGTTAAGTCTTCAACCCATGCCCAACCCAACCTGGTCTCGAACCTGAAATTCTCAACCCTAACCCACCCTGTGAACTGAAATCTCAGTCAAAGCCTTATTTGTGGTCAAGGTGGGTTAAGATGGGCTTGGGCTGACCGAGCTTTTTTGACACCCTAGTTACACAGTATTGAATCCTCCATCTTTTTGAAAAAAAAAAAAAAAAGAGGAGAGAAAAAGGGAGAGAAAGAAGTGATGTGATAGTATTGGCCCCCATCCCTCTTCGATTTTAACCTGAAGGACCATGGTTGCATATTTTGATGCTGAGGATGAGGACGTAACAGCTATTGGAACGCTAGAGTTGACTGGAGATCGGAGACAGTTGCCTCTAGTGGTGAGAGAGGGAAAGGGTACATGATGCTCCAAAATCCTAAGCAATCTTACCAAAGACTTCCTCAGAGAAGAGAAAATTGACCATAAAAAGAGCAGCACTGTCGCCATGGATGTAGATCTGCTCATGCCATCATCTCATTTCTATCTTACTCCAAGAGTACATGCCGGAAAAATAGCACATTTATCTTGGAGTCGGACTCCCCAGAAACTCCGTCGGTTTCATTCTTCTCATTGATTTCTATTCTGTACTCTTTCATATCTCATCTCTCCTCTTTGATTTATCGCCTGAGGGTCCATTTCTATCTTTTATTTTCATTACAAATAACAAGAAAATTTTCTTTTTTAGATCTCTTCATTTGTTTTTTTCTTTTCTCGATTTTCTTTACTTACCTTCTAAAAATAGCCTGACAGTTGGCCGACGGAGAGATGGGGACTTGGGGTGTAAGGGATCGAGTCCAATGAGAATAGGACAGTTGGCAACACCCGAGCATGGGATTTAGATCTTCTCCAACTAGGGGGTGTTGGAGAGACCAGCAAGACATAAAATAGTAAGAGAAAATAAAACACCCAGTGGCATCTTCTCAAGTGGTCAGTCCCAGTGTGCTTTGGACGGCTGGCAGCACTAGGGCACATGCCCCAAATGCCTCAGGCACTCGATGCACACCAGGGACTAACACAATTGAGAGGATCCGAGTCCCTGTTTTCTCTCTCTTGTTTCACATTCTCTTTCTTGAATAACATGTTAGGGTAAAATGGTCTTTTCATTTAACCACTATCAGTAGACTAATACAATTAAGGGTGTCAAATCGGAATTGAAACCGAAAATCGAATCCAGATCCAGACCGAATACCCTGAACCAAATCCAACCCATTATAATATGGTTAAATCCTGGATCTGAAATAAGTATTTATAATTCGGTTTCGGTCCGGATCTGGATTTATGCCTAGAACCGACGGTTCTAACTGAAATCGGACCAAATAACTTAATGTCCACTTTTTCTTCTTTAACTAAAAACTTGACGTTACTTATATGGGAACTCGATATATTCAATCGCCTAAATGATAAATCATCTTATAGAATTTTAATTATAGTCCAACTCTAAAACCCTCTTCTTTTTTTTTTTTTTTTTAGTTTTTGTTGCATTGGGACTCATGAATCACGAGTTAAACAATCTACTAAATTGTAACTCTTCAAGTTTAAAGTATTTTGTTCTTCCTCTTCTCTGCATATTGTGTTTTTAAAGTAGTGAAATTAATGATATTAGAAGTTCAATAGATGATTGATAGCTCATGAATTTTTTTTTTTCATTCTTTTGTTGGGGAAGACCAATAACATAGTGAATAAACATTTATATTTTATCTTCTGAATAGCAACTGCATAACAAAATCGAATTTGAAACTAGATATTGTACCCAAATAAGAACCGAATACAAAATCCAAATAGGAACCAGAACCGGATCGGAACCGGACCGATCGAGTACGAGTACCAATTTTCAAAACCAAGATGGGACTTGGTCCGGTTTTGGATCACACTAACACTCCTTAGAACCGAAACAGGAACCGGACCGAATACCTGGTTCCGGGCCGATTGACACCCTTAAACACAATGAGGTTGCATGGGGCTTCAAGTAAATTTTCAAACTTTTTGAGATGTTAAGCAATTTGACCATAGTACAAGGGATGTCCAAATAATTAATAAAAGAAAAAAAAGTTTCAAAATGACAGATAATAAACAAAAGACAGCAGGTTGTCCTTCATTTTGCTTACTTTCTTTGGTTCTTCTATCCATGAAATTACAACATCTAATCCTCCCTCCTAGAAAGTCCTCAAATATGTTCATATAAAGAGGAGAATGGTGATGAACGGTGACATAGCAATTGAAGCAATATGGCATATTTGATTTTTACTTTTGGTAAACAACTTATTTGATTCGGATGTGGTACTGTCATTTGTAGAAACCGAATTACTGAAACTAAATGCATATTTGGGTTGTTTATTAGGAAGATATAGACCCCAAAAATGGTTATAGCTGTTCTCATCAAATATGTTAAATACATAAGTCTCCATGGCTTTTCCAGGCCTTTTCGGAGTGCCACCCTTCACATGTTGAATCAGATTTGAATTGTAAGTCCCTGCATTTTCTGTTGATGCTCCACTGCCTCCTTGGGTTGGCCAACCACTCTCTGATACAACAATCTCGACCGTGGATGCTCCGAGCTTCTCAAGAGCTGAATACAAAGTGTCCACCATGGAATCGAAAAGGTTTCGATATCCAAGCTTACCATCCTGTACCACAACTGACTGAGATGTAAACAAAGCATAGGAACGACTGATGCCTTGTTGGTCAGCACTGTAACTTAAGTAGGGATATACATTTGCAAGTAGTGGTGAACCTTTTTGGACAAGGAAGAGTATAATAGGGTTCATAATGGAACCTACATCATCCCTGAATGCCCCTTTAGAGGGAGGGTTTGAGGTTCCAAGGATTTGAGCACTAACAATAGTGGATACCTTGATTTGGTTGTCTAGGACTGCTGATGCAATTTGGTCATAAATATTTTGCATTGCAGGGAGAACGAATTGGGCATTGCTATTAGTAATGGGACTTTCTTCATTTCCAATAGCAATATATCGGAATCTAACACTAGGGTAGTAGGCTATTATATTGGTGTTGACCCAATCAATTGCAGTGGAAAGATTGCTACTTGCTATGCCTTCAAGGTCAGATTCTGGGATACCCAAGACGAGTTCAATGTTGGTGTCTCTGAGGGCCTGGAAAATTTCTTGGTTTGGACCAAGGAGGCTCATCCTTGTGATGTTTTGGGATTTGTAGAGATCCACAACTTCTTTTGGAGATGTTAAATTGTCACCAGACATTCCACAACAAACACCTGATTGTGACCCTGCAATGTTAGATTGTATAACGATTAGTTGATTCTTGATTGGGACTACAGATGCTACTTTGGAAGCCTGAAAGTGACCATCTCTCTCTCTCTCTCCCTCACACACACACACATACATGATTAAGGGTTTCATGATCCCTATACACACTTCTATGAGGAAAAAAACAAAGCGTTAGGAGAGTCTCCTAGCCCAACCCGTTGCCCTGTAAGATCCCTTTTGAAATCTATTTATACCATCCATTCTTCTTATGGCTAGATCCGATTTC
>CM040963.1:10711288-10736857 GCA_022985045.1 Macadamia tetraphylla
GTCTCATTAGACGACCGACGGATAAGACGTGTGCACCTGGAATGACAGAATAGTATTTGATCCGGGCTTGGAATTCACACACACACACACACAAAACACACATGAACATGCTAAACACAAAATCTACAGTATTGTTAAATTACATGATTTCCATGGAATAGGTACTGTTTGGCCAGTTTGACATCTTTCTTACTGGAAGTGATATTCTAGCCATCAGAATGTGAGATCTTCTTTATCTTTTGACGTGCCTCAGATTTTGGATTCCAAGATTCAAGGCTTGACGGTATGTGCTATTTATGCAGAAGGTAATGAGTTGCTTGCAGCTCCTTCAGTTTCTTTTGCAATAAAACTAATGGTCTTCGTTGGTCCTACACTCCAAACCAACATGAAAGCCCAATAGCATGTCAAGATCAAATCTGGGTGGGGATCTAATGGAAGTTTCAATAGAAATGAAGCAATATTTTTGTTATTTTCCAGATATTGTTTCTGGCGAAATAGAGCATTCATTCCAGGTCAAGAAATGTGGGATCCATTTAGTATACCAGCCAGATGAGAAGGGTTCTCATTCAAATGTCCCAGAAATTATCCAAGACATCAATACAGGTGCTAAGAGAGGCCACAATGACAATGAGTTGAGATCTATTAATGGTTCGTCATGTGAGGGCCGATGCCCTAAACATTTCAGGTCTGAGCCTGGCCAAACAGAAAGGTAAATGTCAAATCTTCACAATGTTATGTTGCCTTAACTAGAAATCCTTGGGGCAATGAATTCAGAAACTGGAGAAAAGTTGAATAGAGTCTGGCATAGTTGATATATTGGTGTGTGCTCAGCTGATCTCAAATATTATCAATTGTATTGAAAGTCAATGGTTGATTACTGATCTATCATTGCCTCGGTTTGGAGCTTACAGGAATTGCAGAAAAGCTAATAGTTGTGTATTATAATGAGTGTGGATCAAGTCCTCATATGAGAATCATGCTCGTACGGTGTTTGATCTATACTTGAACTCCACTAAGAATAAAAATCAATTAAAAGAGAAGAGAGATTAAGTGGAGTCCAAATGTAAATCAAATACCGTTTTCTCATACGAGGACGTGATCCACACTCTATTATAATTAATACACCCTCACATTTAATGAGTATTTGGCTGATTAAAGTTCAAAGAACCATCCATTGTTCGATGCGGTGAGTACTACCTTACCATCTTATCATATGAGCAAAACATATAGTAAAAACTGAAACCAACCACCAGACCAAACCTAAAAAATATTAGAAACTGAAACCAACTTAAACCCAAAAGTAGTTCTTGGGTGCAGGGCAGTGGGACTTTTAAATGGGCCCTGTCCCACCCTACCCCTTACGAACTGGGTTTGTAAGGCTTAATTGGGTATGAGTTCAGCATCAGGTTTTTCTTGGCAGAATTTAATGGGTTCAGGTCAGGTTCCATGAGCATGACAATTATACTGGCTTTCACTAAATAAACCTCCCTTCTTCTCTTCTTGAGTTTCTTCCACATGATCTCTAGCCCAATCTTTACCTAGGCCTATCCATGTGTTGAATCTTTGGGTTGATTGGTATCATCAGTTGGATCAGGTTTGGGTCTAACCCGAACTGACTTTTTTTTTTTGCTAAAGGCTCAGAAATTTTATAGAAGAAATAACAATACAAAGGCGATAAATGAGATTTTTTTTACCCCACCTTCGGCATGGCCATCAGTAGGGAAAAAAACTCGATTACAAAATACTAAAGCCAGACTAGGAAAAAAAATATCTAGAGCTGATTCAGATTGAAATGGCGTTCTGAATGCCACATTTTGCGTCTTGAAGGTCCTGCAAAATTTTTCCATAAATCTGAATGAAAGAGTGATGTGTGCCATCATGGTTTCTAGTGTTTCGCTCCCTCCAAATGTTGTTCAAAACTACCACAAATCCTATGGTCCAAGCATTTTTCATCGCCAGAGTTTTTCTTTTCCTAATCCACCACTAGGATAACTGATGAAGATCAACTGACCTAGGCCAAATTGTACCAAAGCGCTCCAAAAATTTTGTCCAAATTTCCATAGAGAAAGGACAGAATAGGAAGACGTGATTGAAGGATTCAACATCTAATCCACAGAAACAGCACTTAGACGCTAGGGGGATGCTTTTGAGGGCAATTATATCATTTGTGGGAAGTTTTCTATGCATCAATCGCCACCCAAAAACTGATTGACGGGATTGAAGTGCTTTGTTCCAAACTAGAGATAGCCACGGAATCTTGGGATTTCTCTTTCTTATTTCGTTCCAAGCAGAGAAGGAAGAAAAAGCACGGGAGTCCCCAGTGCAGATCTCGTGTCAACTTTGAGGAATGCCAATTTTTTTTTTGCATTAGAGAAAACCTTCTTAAGGGCTTCAGAGTGAACTTCAGGAATTTTCCATCTCCCATCCGAAATTATTTCAGAGACCGTAGTCTTAGAATTGATGAGCGGAGAGAGAGCACTGCCATAGACGTCCACTATGGATGCTTCCCCCATCCAAATGTCATTCCATAGATTGATTTTTTTTTCGTTCCCTATGATCCATCTCTCTTTGCTAGATATGAAGGACCACACTTTGCGGATTCCAAGCCAGATTGAAGAAGGTCTAAGAAATTTTTTAGGCTGCCCTTTTGACAGAAAATGAGCCTTAAGGAAGCTTGAACAATTTGATTCGTCGTGCTTTATGTTCCATGTCTGCTTAGCAAGTAATGAAATATTTACGTCTCTCATCCTGCGAAGCCCCAAACCTCCTTCATCAATAGGTTTGCAAACCTGATCCCACTTGACAGTCACAGCCTTTGCAGTGTCAATGTCTCCTGACCAGATAAAGTTTCTCATCCACTTCTCCATTTGCACGATCATGGAAGACGACCACCAATAGATTGAGAAATTGTGCACTGGCATACTTGATATAACTGATCGAACTAGCTGAACCCGACCAGCCATTGAGAGGGTCTTTCCTTTCCAGTCTGATAACCAGTCTCTGATCTTATCCAGGGTAGGCATCATATATTGATTTTTTACTCTACCTTTGAAAATTTCCACGCCAAGGTATTTTGTGGGGAAATTACATGCTGGGATTCCCATAGTATCCACAATAGCCTGCTTCCTTGAAGAAGATATCGGACCCATGAATAGCTTACTTTTTTCCAGGTTCACTACCTGCCCTGAGAACTCCTGGTACTTTCTGATGAAATTTTCCAAGTTTCTGACATAATTGCTAGAAGCATTTATGAAAATAAAAATATCATCAGCGAAGAGGAGATTAGTAGGAACAGACACACCTCTAGGCCCTTTAGGGCTTTGATTTCCTTTACATGGAGAAGATGCTTCAGACCTCTACAGAGAACTTCTTCAGCAATAATGAATAAAATTGGAGAAATGGTATCACCTTGATGAAGACCCCGTTCAACTCCAAAGTAACCAACTGGACCTCCATTTAGCATAATGGAAATTTTGGAAGTGGAGAGGATTTGGGAGATTCAGTTTAGCCAAGTGTCAGAAAATCCAAATTTCTTAAGGACTTTAAGAATAAAATCCCAAGAAATTGTATCGAAGGCCTTCTGAATGTCGATTTGTACTCCTAACCCGCCGCCTCTTGTAGAAGAGTGCATAATATTCGCCGGCTCGGATGCCAAAGCAATGTTGTTATGAATGAGTTTCCCTTTCTGAAAAGCTCACTGTTCTTCTGAGATTATTCTAGGGAGGAGGAAGGACAATCTAGTTGCAAGGATTTTTTATAATACTTTACAGAAGAAGTTTCCCATGCAGAGGGGTCTGAACTTATCAAGAGACATAGCCCCATTAATTTTTGGAATTAAGACTAGTAAGTTATTGTTCATACCTGGTGGCATCGATCCAGAAGTAAAGAAATTGCTCACAGCTCTTTCGAAAGCTCCAGATATAATATTCCAACAGCATCAAAAGAAGTAACCAGGATAGCCATCTAGACCTGGCGAACTGTCAGGGTCTAAATCCCACACAGTGCGCTTTATCTCATTCGGACCTGGAATTGTATCCAAGGATAGAAGGCCTACCTCATCAATAAGCCGTGGAATAGCCTCTAGCAAATCCAAATGATCCGTCACAGGAGCTCCCTTATGAAACTCTTCATAGAAACTGGACATGTAGCAAGCTATTTCATCTCTATCAGAAATTATAGAGCCATCAGATTTCATCAGATTTTTTTAACTCTGCGAAATGTTTTTTTGGCTCTCTTAATTTTTGCATAGAGATGAAAAAATTTAGAGTTTCGATCTCTCTCCTTCAGCCAACGAATCCTTGACTTTTCAGCCCATAATTTTTCATGATTTTTCATGGCTACCAGGTAGGCTGTTTTTGCGTCAGCTTCTTGCCCAAAGAGGAAATCGTCCATTCCTTGTAACTTGATTTAGGCTTGAATTCGGTCCAAAGCCTCTCTCATTCTGACCAGTTCAGTCTCAAAGTTTGGAAATTTTTCTCCAGCCCAAGTTTTAATGGTCGGCTTTAGCCTTTTTAACTTTTGGGCAAGGATATAAGATGGTGGCCCACAGATGTTATGACTCCACAAATCAGAAACTTGCTTCAAAAAATCTAGATGCTCTGTCCAAAATTTATGAAATCGGAAAGGGCAATTTGCAGGTCTTGGGCAAGCTTCAGAGATGACAAGGATTGGATTGTGATCAGAAAAAACCCTTGGGAGGACCAATTGAGAGAAATCCTGGAATGAGTTTAGCCAATCCTCATTACAGAACCCTCTATCAAAAACTATAGAGACATTTCCCCTTTTTCTATTATTGGTCCAAGTGAATTTTGGGCCCTGAGATGCTAGTTTTATCAAGTTACATGAATCAATCATAGCATCAAATTCTGCGGCAGAGCCGAGGTTAAAGGACCCAGGGCCCTTCTTTTCATGAGATACAAGGGTAGCATTGAAATCTCCAACCACCGCCCATGGACTCCGCCACGACACGCCCCAAGCTCCATCCAGAGCTCCCTTTTAATAGCTCTGAAATTGCTAGCGTGGACTGACGAAATCATAATAAAGTTCCCTTTTCAATCTACTCGAACTGTAATTTTCTATTCAGAGCTAAATAAGATCAAAGATTTAGAAATACCTCGCTTCCAGAGCAGCCATAGATTTGGAGATTTTTCCCTTCTACTATTGGTCTATTGCAAATGACGTCTACATCAAAGCCCAATTTACTGAAGTAGTGTGTTGGGCACTTAGTCACATCGATCATCGGTTCAGCCAGGTAGAGTAAATCAGGGTCTTTGTCTCTTATAATTTTCTTCAGAGCCATCCTCGCTAAGGCTTTCTTGAAGCCTGTCACATTCCTGAAGAGAATCTTCATGGAATACTTTTTTTGAGTTGCAAGACGATCAGACCGTCTGGCCTGCGCCGCTGTGTCCGCCCCTTTCTCGTTTCTCTGGGCAAAATGCATCTCCAATTCAGCAGCTTCAACAAGCTTATCAACCCTGTCAATCTCCTCATGGTGCACCTCCACTGCTCCTCCATGTAGAGATGTGGACGGAATAGATGAGACTATGTTCTCTATCTCACGATTATCCTAGGAGCTAGGATTGGACAGCGAACCTGATACATGAGATACTCTCCCATTACTGCTGTGCGTTAGATGTCCAGTACCATTAATAGATTCGAATGTAGGGGATGGGCTACTCTCCAAATCTTGATGTCTCACACTTGAAAGAGGAAGGAGAATCTCAATGGACCCCACATTCCCTTGAATAGGAAGTGTATTCGAATTCAAAATCTCATTCTCTCCGGATAAAGAAGGAGATCGCGAAATTTCCATTCTGTCATTAACTTCCTTGTTTGGTGCTATTGTGTCCTCTACCAATCTACCGCCGATCTCCTCTCCCTGCCTACCAACGTCAGCATCATTGTGGTGGCCCTCATTGCCATTGAAGACGAAGGGGGTGTGGGAATCTTCTTTGTCAACTTCTTCTACATACACTGCTCCAGGAGTCTCTTGATTTTTGGATTTTTTTCTTTTCCTCCACCGATTTCTTGATTCTACATTCAGAGATCAAATGGCCTGTCTTTTTGCAGAAACCGCAAAGGCCCAATTTGTCCTCATAGATTACTTATTGTTTGAACAAGCAAATCTCTTGGGAACCTGGCACCCTTCTCTCAACATGGATTTTGTCAACACACTAGCACCAACTTCCATCTCAACTTGGATCCTTGTGAAACCTCCCATTGAAACTGCTCGAGTATATTTGTCAATGGCCATGGGGAGACCCGTTGCCTTAGCCATGGTGAGGAGAATTTTCTCGTGCCAGTATTCAAGGGGAAGATCAGGAAATCTGATCCAGATCATTTTCTTATCAATCTGCTTTTCATGTATATTGAAGTCCTGTCTCCATTTTTGGAATTTGACATATTGCCCTCCAACCTTGATTAAACTTCTACGCCATATCATGGTCATGTCTGCTTCGAGGTGAAACTGAAAAAGGATAAATCCTTTTCCCATCGCCAATAAGGCCACCTTTCCCTTCAGGTTCCATGAAGTTGCAGCCTCCTTTCTTATAAAGTCCATTGATGTGAATCTGAAGTTCTACCGATTAAGGTGCTTGTAAATCGCCTCACCGCTTCTTCATATGCCTCCTGAGGAATAACCACCTTAGCTAGGGATCCAGCATGAATAGGATCTGGAAAATCATCCACCTCTGGTAAACCTCTTCCCACCACCATTGAGAAGGAGGGTTTTTTTGGAGGCACCGTTGGTTCCCCTGCCACCATGGGTTGTAAAATCGGCCTTATGAAATCAATGATCAAGGGCTGTCGACCTCAGTTTCTTTGATCACCATCAGGGTCTTGGGCATCCCCAAGGCAATTTTCACTCGCTGTAGAGCTTCTCTCTCCTCTAGAATCCATCAACCTCCCCCATGAGTTCCATTCCTTTCTGTATCGATTTAGATTTTTATTTCTACCTCTAACCCGAAGTGACTTGTTATTACTTATTGACTCATTATGATTTTCTTATCTAGTGCAGAATCACTAAGAGACACCACCAATGTCTCCAAGCTATCAGGTAGTGAACGAAGAATTGATGAGGCTTATAAACTTATCATTTAACATAATCTTTATAAAGAAGAGCTGGTTCATAATACGCTGCACCTTGTTCAAATGTACTGCAACTGATCTTCCTTCTCCGTATATTAAGTTTATAAGTTTAATAGAATATTTTTATTTCCGATGGTCTTCCATTCACAAAACCTTTATAACTTCCTCCATAGTGAATGTGTTGACATCTTTCTGGATACATGAAAGATAAGTTATCATCCAGCCATTGTCGAATAAAATGATTTTTTAGTTTAAAGTCTTCCACATGGGAAGAAAAGAAGGAAATATGAACAGTGGAGAGAGAAGCTCTGAGGCAGAGGGAATTTTGGGCTCCCATGGGGACTAGCCGTCGGATAGGGGTAAACAACAAAAAATTACAGATTTTTGGTCAGTTGCACAAAGGCAACATTCCCTCCACGACCCTGGGGAGGGCCCTAGCATACAGTATGAGGCTGGAATAGTTTCTGACGGTAACATGGAGAAGGGGACGTAGTCTAGAGTGGAGGCTACCATTTCAAGAGGCATATGAGGAGAAGCTGCAAAGTTTCAACTTTGCGCTGATCAGAAGAGTCAATTTTCAATTTATTTTGATGAATGATGTGCGAAGCGCTGCCAAGGAAGCCTAGAATCTGAAAGGTAGAGTAAACTTGCTCCCTTGGGAAAAGGCTTTATTCTTCTCCGATTTGAAATCGAAGTGGACATGTCCTCCATGTGGAAACGAGACCCAATTAAGGTGAAGGGATAGGTCATTTGTTTCCAGCGATGGCGCCCAGAATTTAGTATTCACGATGACCATACCCAAACTAAATTAGTATGGATTTGCTATCCTGAACTTCCTATGGAATATTGGCATGAGCGAATTTTATTATCAATGGCCAAGGCATCTGGACACCCTGTGGAGATAGACCGTAGGATGAGGAACGCCACTATAGGCAACTATGCGCGTGTTCTAGTAGAAGTGGAACTATGGGGCTCTTGAGTGGAGGAGATCCAGGTGGAGAGAAAGCAACCAGGAATGGACACTCTATTCTAGTTTAAGCAGAGAATTTTGTACGAAGATGATATTGGAAGATGCTCGTTTTGTAAAAAACTGGGTCATTCTATCACCCAATGCAGGGAGAAAAAAAGCAAGGAGAGGACCGATGATGGAATGAAGGGAGATGGAGATGAGAACCTGAACCAAGGTAGTGTTGACTGGACAAAGGAAGGGCGGCTCTCACTGATGGCAAATCCAGATGCTACCAGTGATATTGGAAGGACTCATTTGGAAGGAAATATTTCGCCCCACCTTTTAAAGGAAAATACCATAAACAATGGAAAACCTCCAATGGGAGATTCCCCTCTTATTTTGGAAGGTCAACTGGACAGATTGAAACAAGGTGATTTGGAGATCTTACTTGCAATATCTCATGCCCCTACTAGTAACACTGATGACCCATTTATGGTGGATAATCCACTTGGTGAATGTGGATATGAATATGGATCAGACCCAGCTAAATCTGAATTCTCTTCCTCTGCAAAGGAATCGCAGGCCTCTGAGGAAGAAAATATGCATAAGGTGGCAGAGACGATCATGCTAGAAGTGCCAGAGAATGTAGGGAGTGAGAAGATGCAGCGCAAATTATGACCTCGCAAGAATAGAGTGACGTATACTGCTGGCCACGGAGGAAGAGCCCAAGTTAGAGGCGGCAAGAGTGGGAGAACTCAGGAATCAGGCGAGGAGGTTCATGTGGTCTCTAGCATGGCGCCATCTCACTACTTAGGAGGCAAAATGATCATTCAGCACCAAGAGGTTGCAGAACTAGATAATGCCATATGCAGGGCAGAGGGAGAAAGAAGAAAAGGGAAGACAATCACAGTGACAGGGCAAGCTTCAAGGTCTGACCGTCAGACTACTCTCCATATGTGATTTTATGAAGATCCTATTTTGGAATATCAGAGGGATGCAGAAGCCGGTCGGTAAACGCGCCTTGAGAGACATTATAAATAAGAAGGACCCATACCTTCTGTTTATTGTAGAGCCGATGATCGCTATGAGTGCTTTCTCAAATTTATTTTTTAATAAATTGGGATTCCATAGCGATGTTATCTTTAATAATAAAGCAAGTAGAGTCTCTAAATTGCGGATTCTATTGAAACGTAATTTGGGAGCACCCGTGGTTGTCTCTAATTTGGAGCAACACATAACTGCCTCCATGACTTGGGGTGCCCATAGAATCTAGGTGACATTTGTGCATGCCAGAAACTTTAAAGTAGAGAGAAGATCCTTATGGACATATTTGGCGACTGATTCCCCTTTGGTTCCTACCCCGTGGGCGATGATGGGTGATTTCAACGCCACTCTCCACTCCCATGAAAAATGAGGTCCAGTGAACTTTAATATGAGCTCTACAACGGAATTTAGAACCATGGTAGATGCTTGCTCCATGTCTCATGTCCCCTCGATTGGAAGAAAATTCACTTGGACAAACAATCAGTGCCGTGGAAATGTTTGCGCAGTTCTAGACAGAAGTTTCTGTAATGAAGAATGGCTAGATAGCTTTTAGGACTATTCCCAACATGTTCTTCATCGCATTGGATCTGATCACGCCCCATTGATTCTTATGTCGAAATCTAGTCAAAGGCCTAGAAATTGCCCATTTACATTTCACCGGTTCTGGATGGATCACGACGACTTTGATAGAGTGGTGGTAGATTCCTGGTCGGAATAGATTTCGGGAGCTCCGATCTATGTTCTTGTCAATAAGCTTAAAAAGCTTAAGGGTGTGATCAGAGACTGGGCGAGGTCTGCTTTTCTTCATCTAAATAGGGCGCTGGAAGAGGCAAAGATGGGTCTAGCGCAGATTCAAGAGCAGATTGATACAGATGGTATGGATGATCAGTTGTACGCCTTGGAGGCCAAGGCTAAGACTACCCTGCTTAAGGTCCTGGAAAATCATGAAAAAATGTGTCCTAAAAAAGCAAGAATTAGATGGATGAAATTTGGTAATAGAAACTCCAAATTCTTCCACATTTCTACTTAAATGAGGAGGAATAAGAACACGATCAGATCTCTTAAGAAGTAGGATGGCTTCACGGTTGATGATCCCATCCAAATGGGAAATTACATAGTTGACTTCTATGAGAATTTTCACAAAGCTACCCCGACTGTGCAGTATGAGGAGTTACTGGACAATATTCCCTTGATCTTGAACGAAGCTGATTGCTACCACATGGATGCCCTTCTTAGCGATGCAGAGATTAAAAGGGCTATGTGGGAGCTTGATCCGAACAGCTTGCCGGGCCCTGATGGCTTCCCTATGGCTTTCTTCAGAAGATGCTGGCACATTGTGGAAAAAGAAGTGAGCAACGCGGTCAGATATTTTTTTAGCTCAAGCTACATGCCGTAGGGTGTAAACAACAATTTCCTTGTGTTGATCCCAAAGGTAGATGGGGCCGATAACCTGGGTAACTTCCGCCCCCTATGCATGGGAAACTTCTTCTGCAAAATTATTTCAAAGGTGATGGCATTGAGGTTGGAGTTACTTCTTCCCAGATTAATATCTAATGAGCAAGGCGCTTTCCAATAGGGAAAGCTTATCCATGACAATATTAGTGTCACTTCAAAGCTTGCGAACTTGATGTTCTCGTCCACCAGAGGAGGGGGTATCAGCATAAAAATTGACATAAAAAAATCCTATGACACAATTGCCTGGAAGTTTATTTTTCAGGTCATGCGCAAATTCGATTTTTCTGAGAGATGGATCAGATGGCTCCACCAAATTCTGATCTCTACTAAGATATCAATTCTGGTTAATGGCGGACCGCAGGGGTTTTTTAATGTGAAACGAGACCTGAGACAAGGTGATCCGATATCGCCGATGCTGTTTATAATTGCAGAAGAAGTTCTATCTCAAGGGTTGAAGGGGCTGATCCAGTCCAACCAAATAAAGACAATACAGGGCCCAAGAGGCGCTGAAACCCCACGGCACATATTGTTCGCTGATGATATCTTTATATTCACCAATGCTTCCCAGAGGTATATCAATAATCTAAAAAAAATTCTAACAAAATATCAAGAATTTTCAAGTCAATGCATCAATCTTAACAAAAGCAAGCTTTTCTTGGGCAAGATTGCTTCAGCAAGGAAGCAGAGTATCTCTAATATTTTGGGAATTCAGAGTTGTAGCTTCCCTACAAAATATTTAGGGGTTGAAATCTTTAAGGGTCGATTAAAAAAGAACACTCTCATGCCTGTGATGGATAAAGTGAAGAAACGCCTTGCAGGGTGGAAGGGTAAGCTTCTTTCAATGGTGGGAAGAACAGAGCTAGTCAGACCTGCGATCTCTAGCATCCCTACTCACAATTTTACGGTATACTGGTGGCCCTCATCTCTTCTAGCTACTATGGAGAGATGGATGTGAAACTTTATATGGACAGAGGAGGTGGACAGTACAAGAACAATTATAGTGAAATGGAATACACTGTGCAAGCCCAAAGAAGAAGGGGACCTAGGGATCGGGAAGCTAAGAGACTCTAACAAATCTATGCTGTGTAAAATGATTTGGAGAATAAAACATGGGAAATTGAATACAAGTTCTTTCCTTCGTGTCAGATTTATTAAGAAGGATGGTAAATTTTCCAAAGCTAGCAGGCCTTCATCAATTGCCTTGGGGATTTGGAAGACTTGGGATTTTGTGTCAGAGAATGAGAGGTGGGTCATCAGCAACGGCAATTTGACAAACTTCTGGAAGGATAAATGGTGGGGATCTAAATCTCTGATAGAGGAGATCCAGACTATCGACCTTTCCCCCCCTAACACTAATGCTAAAGTGTGTGAGTTTATCCAGGATGGTCAATGGAACTTCCCTATGGTGCAATTTGACCTTCTAAACAATATTTTTAAATTTATCAAGGAGATCGCTCTTTGCCCTGCTCAGATGGAGGTGCCTAGAAGCTATCACCTATGGGGAATTTTTCCACGGCTTCTGTATGGGATGAAATTAGAGAAAAATCCCCAAAATTTCCTTGGTTCTCTCTGATTTGGAGGAAAGGACTTCTGCCAAGGTACTCTACTCTAGGATGGCGGCTTGCTCATAGGAAACTCCCAATAGATGAGCTGGTCAAAGGTAAAGGCATTATGATGGCATCGAGATGCTTCCTCTATAACCAAGATGAAGACGGCATTAACCATGTTTTTATTCACTGTCCCTACTCTACTTGCATATGGGAAAGATTTTGTGCTTGTTTTGGGTTTTCATGGCCGATGCATCAGTCTATAGAAGGTTTGATCAAATGGTGGAAGTCCAAGGCAAGAATCTTAAATTTAAAAAACCCATGGCTAATGAGCTTCTCAATCATTGCAGCTAATATTTGGTGGGAGAGAAATAGAAGAAGCCATGAGGACAAGGCTCGATCCGATGCACATATTTTTGAATTTGTTCGCCAAGAGCTTGGTCTTCGTTTGGGCAGTTGAATGGTGAAGTGAAGAGCATCAGTGACATCTCATGCTACAAGAAATTGGATTTACATATAGAGGCTCCTAAGTTTATTCTGCCTCTGGAAGTGCATTGGTGCAAAACCCATCCGAATTGGTTGAAAATCAACGTCGAAGATAGTTCCCTAGGGTCAGGTTTGCAACGCTTTTAGTATTTTCTTAGGCATAAAAAAAAATCTCTGAGGCTGAGTTTGAAGCGGTTTTGGAAGGTCTAATCATAGCAAAGAGCTATGGAGCAAGAGGAGTGTGGGTTGAGTCAGATTCTGATGGTGTGGTGTCTGCTGTGGAGAATAACCAAATCCCATGGTTTGTGCTTTAACGATGGAGGGCTAATCTCCCCTATCTGAACTCTATCTCATGGAAAATTTCATATTGCTTTCGCGAGGCAAATGTGGTTGTGGATTATTTGGCAAGGAAGGCTTCAAAATCATGAATCATAGAAACCTCTGTGACATTCCCAAGTCATATCATGATGGAGATTGAAAATGACGCAATGGACAGGCATAGATTTAGGGCCCGTTTGATAACGTTTCAAGCAGTTTCATTGCTTCTATTTCCGAAATGCAGAACGGAGTAAAAGCGTTGATAAAACTGTTCTGTTTCACTTATTTTTAGAAATAGAAATAGAAATTTTTACTTATTTATGGTTCAAGAAATGACCCAGGCGAAACAAGTTGAACTTCAACTTGTTTCGCTGTTTCTAGAATCGACTTGTGGCCATTCTTTCATTGGTTACTATCAACTTCTAAAAACATGACTTATCAAACACCTTCAATTCCGTTTCTGTTTCTAGAAACGGAAATTTATGTTTCTACCATTTCTTGAAACAGAAACGGTAGAAACGTTATCAAACGGGCCCTTAGATTCTGCTAGGGTGTTTCTTGCTTTCTCTGCTGATGGCCATGCCGAAGGTGGAGATTGCAAGTTTCTCTAGCGATCTTGGCCGTGTTTCCATTTTTCTTTTGCTTTTGATGTATTTTCCCTTTTTATTTTAATAAAAGCATCTTTTAGCAAAAAAAAAAATTCTTCCACACGGAATCATACATTTTTTTTTTTGGTATCACCTAGTATAGGTCATACAATTAAATCTTTGCAATATAATGAATCTCCTATCTTTGCCTCCCAAATTATCCAATTGCTTCAATTCAAACTCACAATTCATGCCCTAGTATTTTCTTTAATTTGTCATTTACACACGATTAGAAAACAAAGCTTTGATAATACTTGTTTGCAAAACAATTTGTTTCCCAATGATACTAACAGCAAAATATGCAGAAAACTAATAATGCAGAGAAATCAAATTCATGGAAAAAGAACACAAAAGGACACACTAATTTTACGTGGAAAACCCTTTCAATGTGAAAGGGAAAGACCACGAGACTTAATACAAATAAAACTTCCACGATGTAAATAGTGGGATTACAATATCCCTCTCTGATTAAGCTAAAGACTACCGAGCATTAACAGAAATAACAAACTCTTGGATAACAAGCATCTGACCAAATAGTAAGGTAGATTCAAAAAATCAATAATATCATCTTAGTACTAGTATTGACAAATATAAGAAGAACTGTCATCGTTCCTATTTCCCTGAACAAATATAAGAAGAACTGTCACCCCTCTCATTCTCTCTTCTTCTGATTAAGCTAAAGACTACCGAGCATTAACAGAAATAACAAACTCTTGGATAACAAGCATCTGACCAAAAAGTAAGGTAGATTAAAAAAATCAATAATCTCATCTTAGTACTAGTATTGACAAATATAAGAAGAACTGTCATCTTTCCTATTTCCCTGAACATAGAAAATGTCATCAAGTTGTCACACGATAATCCATATAAGAGGAACACAGGACTTCTTTATATTCTCTATGTTACGGAAACCAGCTCTATAAAAGCACCCATAGCTAAAAAAGCAATACGAAGAAGAGAGAATGAGAGGGGTGTCTCCAACTTTTGCGTTTTTTATTAAGGGAGAGAGAGAACCTAATTGAGGGTGGTTAAGTAAAAATGCCATTTGTTTCATTGCCAAACTCATATGAATCTCCCTCTATGTGGAGGAGGAACTCAATGCTTTTGACCTACTCCAAACTCTAGGGGAGTCAATTTTAGGCCCGATCGAGCCCGATATGTTTATGGACCATCTTGGATCAGTTTGATTAATAATCATGTCGGGCTCAATAGATAATACATGGTGCAGCCACGTAGTCCGAATACCGATCGGCCTAATACATTTATGAGCATGACCTAAACTGACTCCTTTAAGGCCGACCTAGCCCAACCTGGGCCGACCCCTTAAATACTACTTGAAATTGTCATTTTGTCACTAATAAAATTGAATAATAAAGCAAAAGTTCAAGTGGGTCTGCTCTAATTTTCAAGATGAACAAGAAATTGATCCATGAGCAAGCATCTTTCACAATAGAAAATTAAATTTAAGAATAAAATTTATGTAATGGTGGTGAAGAATTAATGTTAGGTTTGCACAACATCCTTGAGGTAGACTTATGTTTTCAATGAATAAGCTTTTCAGCTTGAGTACTTCAACGATTGCACTTTAATTTACACCCACATAGAGAAAGAGAGAGAGAGAGAGAGAGAGAGAGAGAGTGTGTGTGTGTGTGTGTGTGTGTAATGCCCCTAAATCTGGGTCAGATATAGGTACAAGCCTCGCGAGCCCACCATTAAATAACGGCATAAAAACGATCAATTAATTTTAAAACCTCAAAACTTTGGTCAACTAATCATGGGCCCACCTCTACTATTCATCTTATTATTCATAGAACCCACTATGCTTCCGCTAGGCATACTAATCAATTTCATCAAGTATAAATAAAATCTAACAAACTCAAATATATAAATCAAATCTCCATAAATCAAATCATACACATCATGTACCCTGTGTACAAAATACAGTAAAATATTTTTATTCTCTAAAAATACAAAACCTCTATTCTTCTCAATTGATCTTTCTTCTATACCAAAACATACTTGATCTATGAGACATAAAACTGTAGTGGGGTGAGCTAAAAGGAATTAGCTTAGTAAGATGGAACATGACATAATCACATTAGTACAATAATACATATACTTGAAATTTCATTCCCTTCTCATACATGCATAAAAACATCTTTCATAACATGTTAAAATCTCTTGTTCGGCGACCAATTGATGATTTGGTTCTTTCAATGGGAGAACCTCATTTTCCATTGAAAAGAATTATAGAATTTTTCATAAACTTAAGGTGGTGAAAGCTTTCAGAGAAATCGAGGATGGAGAGTGTAGGCGATGGACAAGGAGAGAGAAGCCCCGACGAGGCCAGGGTTCTGGGAGAAGGCCAAGACCCTAATGGAGGTGGACCTCGTGAGGAAGAATCTGTTGTGGCTGTGCACGAGGTCGGAGGACCCTCGACTATTCCAGCTCCAAAAAAATCCTATGCGAGAGCAGTTGGCAACATGCTGCCAGATATTAACGATCTTCCAGAGCCTGTGCATGCTGGTAACTTCACCAAAGTTATCATTCGTCAGGATGAATATGAAGAACGGCTAGAGAGGTATCGTTATGCCTTGATCGGTAGATTAAACTTCCTTCTTACCTCTCTAGACGATGTGAGAAGGGAAGCCAGTGAATCTTGGAATCTTAAAGGAAACCTGAAGATGGTGCCGATGGGGAAAAGATTCATGATTTTCCAGTTCAATTCTGAAGGAGATATGGCATCCATTTGGAGGAGAAGCCCGGTACGAGTGGGTAAACAATATGTAAGGTTCCAGAGATGATGTCTAGATTTTAATGTGAATAAAAAATACATTAAAAAGGCAATGGTTTGGGTTCGCTTCCCAGATCTGCCTCTTGAATATTGGCACGAAAAGGTGCTTTTGACGATGGCAAAGGTAGCGGGGGGCTCTATTGCCCTTGATCAGCGCACCAAAAATGTGGCTTTTGGGAATTATGCTAGGGTTCTTGTGGAGATGGAGATGGGAGTTCTGAGACCGGAGGAGATCTAGGTTGAGCGCAGGCAACCTAAGACCAGAAATCTCTTCTGGTTTAGACAGCCTTTGATCTATGAAGACTCCTTGGGTAAGTGCGGCTTCTGCAAGAAGGTGGGGCACGTCATTGCTGAGTGCAAAGAGAAGAAAACTGCTGACATAAGAGAGGGTCAACAAAACTTGGGTGGAATACTAGGTGTTGTCTACGCTGATGAACCCCCAAGGAGTTCGGTGGCTCCTATTTTTAGTCCTCCTTCGGGTAGACCCAACAATGGTGATGGCGGCCAAGCATCACACGGAGGTAGAAACCAGAGCAGGGAGAGTGGAGTTGCCATGAGTGGGGGTGGAGAGGCTGAGAACGATGGTGGAGGTGCTGCCGTGTGTGGTGGAGCTTTCAACGCTCAAGGGGAGGTAGAGAATCCGATGGAGAATAATTCAAATTTAGAAGGAATTTCAAATAAGGAAACTACCTCATCAGAGAATCCTATGGGGACTAGAACGCCTCAGGCAAGGAGGCCTTCTCCTTTGGGCATTGAAGAGGATATTTCTTCCAATAATAGCGAAGAATGTCCTATTTTGGAGGAGAATTCAAATTCTCAAATCAATGTTAGGTTGGAAGTCGTTCTTGGAGCTAGCATTGAGTCGACTAATGATTTTGGTTTGGAGCACAGTTTGGAGCAGGGTGAGACCCACTTTGGAACTGAATCTGATCCTCAACCGATGGGCCCAGGAAGCTGATCAGGTATTCGAAGGGGTGTGCAGAAGTCTTGACAAGCAGCCCATGGTGGGTATGCAATCAAGGGTGGCAGCGTTACAGGTAGAACTACCAGTAATCAGCGTCAAGAGGGGACTGTCAGCGCTAGGGAAGTTATCCAAAGAATCGACTCTGTGGCTTTGCAAAGAGAGGGAGGCCTGTGTGAATGGACTCGTGCGAAGAGGAAAAAAGGAAAGCAAGTGGGCGCAGTAGAGGATCCGTCCCTTAATGGGACAATTCAATCTCACCTTCACATGTGATCATGCGTGTCCTCTTTCAGAACGCCTGTGGTCTGAAGAAGGCTACTGCTAAGGTATCCTTAAGCAATATTGTGACAGATTACGACCCTAATATCATTGGTATCGCTGAGCCGACGATCCCAATTTCTAAATTCCCAAGGCTTTTCTTCAACAAGCTTGGGCTAAAGTTATTTCAACTTTTAGAGTTGATATGAACCCTAACCTTTGGGTCATATGGAAGCAGAGTTTGAAAATGCCTGTTGTATTCTCGATGTCTGATCAGTAGATTTCCTTGTAAATTGAGTAGAAGGGCAGGCCTTTTGATATTTCTGTGGTGCATGCTAAAACCCTTCAAGCTGATCATAGCGCTTTTTGGTCGGAGTTGGTTGCTGGTCTGACTGGGCGGCCCAGAATGATCATTGGTGATTTTAATGCCATTCTTTTCGATCATGAGAGGAGGGGCCCTAGCAAGTTCTACTTAGGGGCTGCCACAGAGTTTGGCGTGATGGTTGATGCTTCTTCTATGGTCCAGCTCCCTTCTTCGGGAAGGAAATTTACCTGGTCCAACAATAGAAAGGGAGGTAATGTGTCTGCAGTTCTGGACAGGACTTTTGTGAATGAAGAATGGTTGGAAGCTTTCGACGTTTGTGCTCAGCAGGTGCTTCCTCGTGTTGCCTCTGACCATGCTCCGCTACTTGTCTGTTCAGAGTCCCATCCCAAGCCAAGGAATTGTCCATTTAGAATCAACAATTTCTGGATGGTTCACCTAGATTTTGTTGACATGGTTAGGGAGGATTGGAGAGTGCCTTTAACGGGCTCTTATACATATATTCTTTCCCCACCCTCGACTTAGAAGTAGCTGCATCAAGGGCTGATTTGGAGAATGTTTAGCGTCGTTTGGAGGAGGAGGGATTCTCTGAGCAGCTTTTTTGACCTGAAGACTAATGTAAAGAACAGGTTGTGGAAAGCTACTGAATCCCAGAAGAAGTTACGGACCCAAAAGTCCAGAATCAGATGGATGCATGAAGGAGACAGATGTTCGAAGTTTTTTCATGTGATGACTAGAGTGAAGCGATCTAAGAACTTCATCAGGACCACTGTTCCAGAGCGGGGTGGGAAGATCTCTGGTCAGGATCAGCTGGGCAGATATATAACTGAATTTTACGAGGATTTCCATAAACAGATCGAGCTGAAAAGCCACCCTTAGATCTTTAATTGCATTCCCATAATTTTGTAGGACTCTGGTCGAACCACCTTAGACTCAATTCCCTTGGACGATGAGATAAAAAAAGCAGTCTGGGATCTCGACCCCAATAGTTCCCCATGTTCGGATGGGTTCTTGGGATCTTTTTTCAGAATTTGCTGGGAGGTCATTGGATAGGATGTCTGCAGAGCTGTGAGAGGTTTCTTCTCGTCAAGTATTCTTCCTAGAGGCATTAATAATAATTTTCTGTTATTAATTCCTAAGGTGGAGGGTGCTAGGACTCTTGAAAATTTTCACTCTTTATGCATGGGGAATTTTTTTTGCAAAATTTTGTCTAAAATTTTGGCAAGTTGGATTTCTTCTGTTCTTCCCAAAATCATTTCCCCTGAGCAGGGAGCTTTCCAAAAAGGAAAGATTATTCAAACCAATATTGGGTTGGCCTCGGAGCTGGCAAACTTGATGGGGAATTCTTCCAGGGGAGAAGGCCTTGGTCTAAAAGTTTATATTAGAAAGGCCTTTGAAACTTTGTCGTGGGATTTTTTATTTCATGTGCTCAACCGATTTGGCTTCTCTGACACTATGGTTGGTTGGATCCACGCCATTCTGAAATCAACCAGAATCTCGATTCTTCTTAATGGAGGACCTGTGGGGTATTTCGATGTCAGTACAGGCCTCTGGCAAGGAGATCATATTTCCCCTATTTTGTTTATTATTGCAGCGGAGATTTTTTGCCGTGGTTTAAGGGAGATGTCGGCTATGGGTCTGATCAAGGCCATTGCTTGTCCCATGGGAGCTGACGTGCCTACTCATTTTATGTTTGTTGACGATGTGTTTATTTTTATGAATGCATCCAAGAAATATGTTAGAAACTTGAAAATTTTCCTATCTTTATACCAAAGTTGTTCAAGGCAATTTTTTAATTTAGAAATGAGTAAATTATTTTTGGGGAAGATTTGCCCTGGTAGGAAGCAATGGATTGCGCAGGAGTTGAGCATTTCAGTTTGCTCTTTCCCTACAAAATATTTGGGGGTCGAAATATTACAGGGCAGAGTTAAAAGAGATCCCCTTCTTCCGGTGATGGACAGAATAAAGGCCAAGCTTGCTGGGTGGAAGGGTAAGCTCCTTTCTCTAGCTGGTAGAGTGGATCTTGTCAAGTTAGTCATCTCAGGAATGCCACTGGATAGTTTTTCTGTCTATTGGTGGCCTACTCCTTTGCCTAAAACCATGGAGAAACGAATGCGGAACTTTATCTGGACAAGGGAGGTGGATTCTTCAAAAGCCATTACAGTCAGATGGGATCAGGTCTGTAAGCCTAAGAAGGAAGGTGGGTTGGGTCTGAGAAGGCTAAGGGATATGAATAAGGCTCTGCTTGCCAAGCTAACCTGGAAAATCAAGCATGAAGACTCTTAGTTGAGCAGGTTAGTCATAGCTAGATTTATTTCTGGTGCCAGTGGGCTCAAGAGGGGATATAAGAGCTCGTCTATTTGGCCTGGGTTACGGCAGATGTGGCAGTTTGTGGCTGAAAATGAAAGATGGGTGGTTGGTAATGACAGAAATATTGATTTCTGGAAAGATAAGTGGTGGAGTCCTAAACTTATTTGGGAAGCCTTGGGGCTGAGTGTGGATCCTTTTCTTGACCTCTCCCATTCTGTGGCTGACTTTTTGGACTAGGGGTCCTAGATCCTTCCTCATGTGGACTCTATTGGCCTGAATGAGATTTTTTTATCTATTAAAGGAATTAACGTTCCTTTGCAGCCTCTGGATGATAGATGCATTTAGAGTTTGGAGCCAATGGGTCAGTTTTCTGTGTCATCTGCCTAGGATGGCCTCAGATCCTCTAGCACTAAGGTCTCTTGGGCTAGATTAGTTTGGAATAAGATGTTGTTGCCTAGACTTTCTATTCTAGGTTGGAGATGGATGCATGGGAAACTTCCAACTGATGACTTGATTCAGGCCAAAGGAATTCAGTTTTCTTCAAGGTGTGATCTCTATGGCTCTTACTGTGAGTCTTCCTTGCACTTGTTTATTAATTGCAGCTACTCTTTGGAGATATGGAAAGGAGTTTCAGATTTCTTTAACGTCACTTGGTGGCCCAAGAATTCTATATCCGATCTGGTTGTATGGTGGAGAAATAAGGGGATTGGCTGGTCATTGAGAGATGCCTGGCATATTGGCTTGTTTGTTGTCATTGATGCGATCTGGTTTGAAAGAAACCAGAGGCGCTATGAAGGGAATCTCAGAAACTCTGCATCAATTGTTAGAGCCATTAAAGGGGGGGATCAACTTTCTTTGTAGCCGGTTGAAAGTTTCTCCTAAGATGGTTGATGATATTCTTCTTTACCGCAGAATTAATATTAGCTCCCTTCCTGCTCAATCCTTTCCTATTTTAGAAGTCCATTGGTGCAGACCCCCTCTTTCATTGGTGAAACTTAATGTAGACGACTGTTCTCTTGAAAATCCTGGTTGAGCTGGAGGAGGTGGAATTTTTTGAGATCATAAGGGTAGGAAGATTCTCTGCTTCAAGTTATTTTTTGGTGTCTCTTCTAGCTTCACAACTGAGATCAGGAGTATTATCAAGGGGCTACTTCTTGCTCGAAACATGGGCATCAGACATCTTTGGGTTGAATCTGATTCTGCTGTTGCAGTTTTCCTTTTCCATCATAGGCTAATTTCATGGTTCGTGCTTCAGAAGTGGAACTCCCTTCTTGCTTTTTTAGAGACCATTGAGTGGAAGATCTCCCACTGTTTTAGAGAAGCTAATCCAGTGACCGATTTTTTAGCTAAAGACGCTGCTAATTCTGGGATAGCTTGTGATGATGTGCATCTCCCTGCTCACATCTCTTCCGAGCTTCAAACAGATAGTGTTGGTCATGCTTGTTTTAGATTTTTTAGTTAGCGGTTGTGAGTCTCTGCTGATGGCAATGCCGAAGGTGGAGACTCATTTCCTGCGCTTGTAATATATTTTTCTTTTTTTCATTTTAATACAATATGATATTCTAACAAAAAAAAGTCTCTTGTTCATATCACCTCACCAGTTAGTTTATTAATATGTCTCAACTCTTCTCCCTTGTCTTGCTCTTGAGCTCAAAGGATCTGGGTAGTATCTTGACCTAAGATCTCACTTCCACGTTTCTTGGCAGACATGAAACTATGCTTAAAACCTCTTTCATGAACTGCACTTTAAAACTAATTTTCATACATGAAAATATATACATACTATAGAAAATCTCATGCATATCAAGTGAATCATGGCATAGTCCACATACCCTGAGATACAACTACTTTTACATGAACCTTCTTCATTCTCTGCGGCCTCATACCCTTCTCTGGTTTTCATTCTCCCTCTCTCGGTCTCTCTTCCTCCCTCTGTCTCTCTTCTTTCTCTTCTTTCTTGTTGAAAGAGTTGTACGCATACCAACAAACCCCTACTCTCTCTCTCTCTCTCTCTCTCTCTCTCTCTCTTACATTACGTGAACATCCCCCCTTCTCTTTCTCTTCTTCTTCCTTTTTGCTTTGTCTCTTAACTAACAAATAAGGAAGGTGAGTTAATAATGAGGGGAAAGGTAGGTTCCACCCAACCTTCTCTTCACTTTTCCTCTCTTTTCTTCTTCTCTCCTCTTTATTTCTTTTGACTTTTTTTTGTAAACAGTAAAGTGAAGGTGTGGAGTGGGGTCAAGTAGGTCCAACTCACCTTCCTCTTACTTTCCTCTTTTATCTCTTAGGCCATTCATCTCAATAAGCTACGAAATTTTTTGAACTCTGATTCAAAGTTTTTAGTCAAATTATCAAAATGTCATCATACGGAAATGAAAAAAATGACATCGTTACAAATATACTTCACTAGCCCATAGTGATGGAAAGAAAACCTGTCCTTTTGGACTGGGCTGAGATTGATTCCAATCAGGCCCAACTTGTCTAGATTGGCCAATCCGCTGATGCTTCCCTTTCATAGTTCGATTATTTCAACCATCTATATTGGTATATATCTAATGCTATGATATTGTGCTTGAGAAGCCCGGCCCTTACAAAAAATTCTCATGATCTGTGCAGCAATATATAATTGGGTCAGGAGAAAATAATTGGGCTCAAATGATTAGAAGTTGAATGGGCTGGGCCATGACAACATAGATCAGCTAGCCTGGTGAACCCGATCTTCTGGGAAACCCAAGCAAGATTTTTTATGTTTTATTTTTTGACCAAGGTGCGACGTTCTCAACTTAGATTGTAGATGCACAGATGAGGATTCGAACATGAGACCGTGCGTCTATCCACACAATCCCCAATTCATCCTAACCATCTGGACAACTCACGGATGGATCCAAGCTAGAGTTGAGGCAATACTAATCCTTCATGACAGAGTTGGATGACAGAATTGATTAAAACTTCTCAAAATTAGTTTATTCTTCGTTCATAATGTTTGTTTTGAGAGGGATCCTTTAGGTTTTGGTTGGTTTCAAGGGAAGTGGGGAAAGGGAAGTGAAGGATTGGGGATTGTTACCTGGTTGCATGGTATCTATACCAGACCTAGGCAAATGGGAAAGCATGCATAGGTATCCACTCAAGGAGCAAGGGCGTCATTTCATGACACTCTGTGCAAGGGCGTAGGGAGGCACAACAGGATAGCGATCTTTTCCCCATATTTGAAATACTTGTGAAGTACATTTCACTTCAAAGAGAAATATTTGTATTTCTTCTGCAATCAAACATCCAAAGTGACATTTACTGTAAAATGTATTTTATTTCCCCCAAAAATATTTGCATTTTTCTTACAACCAAACGAAACCTAAGTGTATGTATCACTTGCAATGACGGAGTATTCGAATGCATTCATTTATTTATTTTTACAAAAGTATCAAATATATTAAAAACAATGATTCTATTTTTTTGCTAAAGGTCAGCAAATATATTATTAAAAAAAAAAATAGAAGTTTACAAAAGAGCCTTTAGATCTTTGTTCCACCTTCGGCATAGCCATCAGTAGAAAAAAAAAAACAACGATTCTACATCCATAGTAACATTTTCTTAACTTTTAACAACCTAGATATATGTGCTAAGTTTGGCACAACCGATAATAAAATCATATCCTGTTCCACCATAGTTACAGATTGGAAATTTTTCTAAAAAAAATAAAGGAAAAAAAAAAAACACTACTTGGTCATGTAGCCTTTGCACCTAAGGAAGAAGCAGTGGACAAAGGCCGGAATAGCCCAACAAGCACCTCCAAGCATTAGGAACGAGTTGAGCAGAGAGACAATTTTATGATGCTCCAGGAGAGCATTATGAAAGAATGAATGTGAAAACAAATGCCTAATTGGAAGATGTCCTCATAGAGGTAAAACTCCTCATTGCTCTCAATGCATGCGCTCTAGTCAGAAGCAGGCAACCTAAACTTAACTGAAGGAGGGATATGGAATTGTTTCCTAATGAAAGCTAGATCATGATTCACCAGGCTATAGTCCGCTTCAATTGAACTTGGATATCTCCTACACCATGACCTCTTGTAACAATCTCACACAATCGATTGGGTGTGGGTCCCCAATGGATGGTGTGCCCACTAGATGGTGTGAGATTGTTGTAGGAGGTCATGGTCTAGGAGAGGATCTGGCCTCCACTTTTAGGGCTCCTAATTCTGAGGCTGGATCCGCCTCAACCACGGCTTTACCTTGCCACTCCCTTGAAGTTTGCCATGAGTCATGATTTTCAGAATGAAGAGAGGTAGAGCCCTTAGAGTTGCTAATCTTGAAGAAGAGGGGGAATCTGAATTGGAAGACGGAAAGGATTTGAGATGGGACATCTCATGTGAACCAGCTTGAATTGTGATAGTAGAAGACAACTGGGCACAATGAACCAAAGTGGTGATCCAAGCCAAACTCTCAAGTCGCCCTAGTACTTTGAGCCGAGCTGCATAGATTGAGGTGGCAATGATAGCCAAAACCACAGGTCCTCAGTCAAGTTTAAGCCTACATCGAATGAGCTGTCACGACCATAAGAAAAGATGAAGAGAAGAAGGGAAGAACTTCTTACTACTTTAGATCCATTAGGACCCGAGGGATTAGGGGACATCTGATATGCATAAAATGAATCCACCAATGGATGATTGATATGTGAAAGAAGAAAATTGCAAACCGAGACTAGGCTAATGCTATCATAATTTTTTGGGATTCTCCATAAAGGTAACTCTGAGAGGGACAAAAATTTCCATTTGACTTTGATAGGGACAAGTTTCATTTTTTGCCTCCTATTCAGATTAGGGTTTCACTACACTCATCCTATAAATAGGAAGGTAGGACCCAACTTGTGGTAAACACAATTTATTACTCTCTACCTATTGGTCTTTCAAATCCCATCTCATATTATTGTTGTTGCTCGGATTTCTAATTTAGGCATCGGAGAGTCCCACTTGGAGTCTGCTAGCTCCAACCCTCTCTCGTACCCAATTTTTAATTCTTGATTCCTAGAGTATAGGTGACCCCAAAGGCAAGACATGTTAGATTTCAGCCGCAACAATTTACCATTTCCACAAAAAGTTGTGGATCTATAAATTTCCTAAATTCCCAAGGATGAGAATTCATTATCCAAATCAAGCAACTCTCCTCGCCCGCATAGAATCCACCATTGAAACTTATGTTGGATTTCCCAAACTTAGATGTTCAAGGTATAACCAGCACCAATTCAACTGCAATTGATAACAAGAATGTACTACTAGCCTACTCGCCTGGTATCAGATTTTTCCATATTTGTGTTGGAAATATAGTAAGACCCAATAGTAGCAATGGCAAGTTCGTTTTTATGGTAATGCAAAATATGATGGGGACGTTAAGGAGAC